>CM044016.1:15182211-15468962 GCA_024085815.1 Flaveria linearis | reverse complement strand
TCATTGTGTTTGCCGCCTCTCTGCTGTGCGATGGTACTGACCTGAGGATTGGCTTCTCTTTGAAAGATCTAAGAATAGTCTCTTCTTGCAAAAATACCTAAAGACCGCTCGAAAGTTCTTTAAGGAATGCTGATTCCATATAGGTGTGGGACACGCGAATGTTGTTTGAAAACATAACATAATTCATTACCAATGTATGTCAAAAGTCCGTGCTTGAATTAAGTGGACAAGATACTGACAATCGTCTTGAAAGCACCGACTAAGTTGACGATCAAAGTGGTTACGTTTCATATCAAACATGATTCCCGTTAGTACTTAGAAGTCTTAGATTAGAACAAACTGTGATATGAAATCATGAAAAAAAAATGAAATCAACTCATAATGTTCCAAGTAATGGTGCATATGCTTGTCTGATTCCGAATGAGTCCGTTCCTGATATAATGTCAAAGCTCATAGGCTACCAAACCTGCCCTACAAAATCACAAAAAGATGTTCATTTTCATTCGTAGTTTAAATTTTATTTATTTCTTAGCATAATGAGTCATGTCGGACTGTGTATACTGTTATCTGCTAAATCACTGAATGAGCTTAATGTTTATCTAAACTGATTGTTCTGAAAGGATAAAAGGATCACGTCTGAGGTGATCGGGTGGATAAATGGATCACGTCTGAGGTGATCGGGTGGTAAATGGATCATGTCTGAGATGATCAATTGCACATAAAGTTTTATCAACAATGGTAAACAAAACTAAGTGTGGTTCATATCTTGACAAAAATGGCACAAGTATAGCCCATCGCTCGACTGAATCTGATATGACCCAGTCGTACGAATGGGGATACGATTGAATACAATCGTAAGATTGGACCATGCGAATGAACCAATCGGCCGATTGAATGTGCCCGCCTAGGTCAACATGCGAATGGTGTGAGCGAATGAATCACATTGAACGATTGGAGGTGACCGACTGTAATTGTCGTTTGGATGAACTTCAATCGCCGATTGGAGATGAACGATTGGGTAGATTGCACGACGAGACTCAGTCGGCCGACTGACCAAGGCGACTAGACTCATCGCCCGACTGGAATTTGCCCTAATAATACAGACCAAATCAGAATCAGTCTTTCATTCTCCAAATCGCCCCCTCTATTCGCCCAACCCTAAAGAACCTCTGTCCAAAATTTCATTTGATCCATATTTGCCTTTGTTTTGCGTGTTCTAACATTCATTGGTGACTATACAGGTAATACTCGAGGTGTTTTCATACATAAAACAGATAAATGATGTCCAGAACCTCTCGAATTCTGACCAACAGTACCCGAGAACATGATGAACAAATAGCTGTCAAAACTAACCTAAACGCTCAAACAAAGTTAAAACATGCCTAATCGGTAGTTTCCGAGTGTAATGAGCCTAATTTCGACGTTTAACTTCAAGAATAGCTCAAAACACGAATTGAATGACAAACTGTCGAGTAGGCGACTGGACACGCTGATGAACTCCAATCGCCCCGACTGAGAAGACGATTAGTCTCAGTCGCCCGACCTGAGATGGACGAATGAATCAAAACGCACGACTATGCTCATTCGCTTGACTTAGTCGCCCGTATGAATAATTCACCTTTAAAACTCATTCGTTCCACTCAGTCGCATGGTTATGTTCATTCGACTGCTCAGTCGCCCGACTGACCAAAGGGAAATTCCTTGATTTGAATAAGCTCTCTTCTACATGTACTGATTTTTACTTATATTGTGACAGATGGCGAGTCGTTGGATTCTAAGCACAAAGCACAACATTTGTGCACATCTTGATCTGACCTCAAGGATGCATCGGAGTTTGTGGGAATAATCTCATTCTTACGGAGATCAAGGATCTACAGGGCGATATCCACACCCGCACTCCGTACCGTTCATTACAGCAGGCATTCTGGGAGAATGCTACTGTAGATAGATCAGTTGAGCCATATAGGATCAGGAGCTCTATCCTTGGTAACGCTATAGAGATAACCGAGGAGGACTTAAGGACAGTCCTAGAGTTAGGAGATGATGGTGACTGTCCTATTCGTTTACATCCGATGACAGTTAGATTGCTTCCTGAGGGCTAAGTACACTGGGACATCAACTCAGGGATGCTCAACAAGAGAAATCTGTGCCCCAGTTCAAATACCTAGCCCACGTCTTGCTAAGGTGTATTGCCTCACGAAAAGGAGGCTTCGACGAGCTCTCTGAGCAAATGCAGAATGCCTATGTTGCATTAGTGCTGAACACCCGTTCAGCTTCTCTCCAGGATGATCTTCACTTACCTAGTGGAGAACATAGAAGTGAAGGGAAGAGAAGGCTTCTGCATGTATCCTCGCTTCTTGCAAATGATCTTTTGACCAGAAGTTACCTAATTTACCAAAGCAGAAGGAGGATGCAGTTGTGCTCGAGGTGATGGATGATACCACCTTGGCAGGATGAAGGTATACCGGGGCAAGCAGGTCAAGCCCCCGGTAAGACGTTTGTTTGGGCATCTGGCCCTGAGGAGTATGTGGCGCCAGCTAGGAGAAAGTGCGTCACGAAATAGTGATTCTGATGTAGAGCAGGTGGCTCTACCTCCGATGACTCCGATGATGATGACCACGGAACGGATCAGGGAGGAGATGGTCAAGGAAGACCTGAGCCAGCTCCAATCCACCCTAACTTCATGCAGGAGGAGGAGGATTCAGATGAGGCACCACTAACCCGGACTGTGGGAAGTCGGAGTGGTGGCACCGAGGAAGGTTTACCGGGCGGTTGGTGACGCTCAGGAGAGTCTGGGAGCTCTGTAGCAGACCCTCATACACCCCAGCCTCTCCCAGCAGCCAAGGGGAGCCTCCGGGTCAAGGGGACTCGGAGGAAACATATGGCTCGTCCTCATGGGACGAAGCCCAAGCGCAGGAGGATCACGCTTATCACTACCTCCTCTGCACCTACCACTTCCACCACACCTAGCCAAATCACCCAAACCACACAAACCACCCAATACACCACATCCCAAACACCTCAAATCACCACCACCACTATACCTCCACTTCATACTTCCTATCTTCCCCCCACCACCACCACTATACCACCCACTAAAGCCATCCCATCTCCTCCCATCTACACCACAGCCACCGCTACAACCACCACTCACTAAACCCAAACCTCATTTGCTCTTCTAGCTCAGTTCTACCACCTGTCTCGGTGGTTGAGCAACTGCTGCTCTAACAGCATGGTGCTCCAACTGCTAGCCTCTGATAAGGCTAAGACAGCTCAGATTCTCCAGCTGAGAGCAAAGTTCATCACAAGCAGCTGAGATTGAGAGATTGAGGGAGTTGACATCCTCACAAGCTCAAGTGATCACTTCACAGACTGATCAGATCACAGGCTTGTTACAACACGAGGCTGAGACTGATGAAGGATGGGAAAGCTAGAGGCGCTCATAAGACTCTAATGCTAAAACTGAAAGGCACTCAGAGTGAGCCCCTCAAGATTGGAGAAGGTGATGGTGATGATGATGATGATGGTGAGGATAGGACGATGATGATGAAGATGATGAGGATGATGACGATGATGATGTGGTAGTGATGAGAGTATGATGGTGATGAGAAGAAGGAAGATGATGAAGGTAAAGGAGGAGAAACTGCCGGAGATCAAAGTGATAAGTAGCAGGTAAGAGCGTTCTAAACGCCGACATGATCAAGGACCCTCTTCGTCTGCTCCAACTGAAGAAACTCCGGAAATTCAAGACAAAAGTACTGTTTAGTTAGTCATGTTTATGTATTTAACAGACTTTTGTATTTGAAATTATGCTACATTTATTTAATGAATGTTTATTATCTTATGTTAATGATTGTGTTTGATTATTTACTAACAAGTATTGTGTTGCATGTTTGAATCAAACAGATCCTAACTTTCAGAGAGACGAACATGATGTTGCTCCCTCCCCAACAGGTCAAGTCTCAACTAATAATGATTCTTGATCTGCAGGGGATCGTCAGAAGGTCTGTGAGTTATACTCCTGAAGAAGAGAAAATTATTCACGACCTCACTGATGAGCAACTGGCTGAAATGTTTCGTCTGAATCCAGACGAAATCGTTAAAGATGCTCCAGTTTTTGATGATGCTGATGATGACGAACTTAAAGATGTTGAAGAAATTGAAATTGAAGACATCATAGATCCGCATTATCCAGAATACACTGATCAAGAGGGAAACGCGTTTCCTGATCTGGTGAACAACCTTGATAGTGATATTCTGGATAAACTCCATGATAAAGAAAAAGGAGCGGAAGCATCAACAAGCCAAGCTCAGGCCACAGACGCCGAAGTAGACATTCGAAAGGCTGAATGGGCGGCTTGCTTCGCCGAGGTACAAGCACAACGTACACAGCAACTCAGAGTACCTACACCAAGTTATACAAAGTGAAGAAGAATATGAAGGTGTCAGGGAAGATTATAGCTTGGGCTCATTTTGATGACCTCGGAGTATATGCAGTGAAGAGGGAGAGGGGAATCGAGTACTTTAGATTCCCTCATGATCTGAAGACTCTCCCAGGTTTTGAACTCAACCAGTTGGCACTCTAAAGCTTCTTTATGCTGATCCGAAGAAGATGTCTGGCTGGTTTGAGGCTGCATTGAAGAAGGAATATAGGACCAGATGGGTAAACTTCAAACCTCAGCAGGCTACGAGGTACCTCAGAAGGTCTGAGATAAGTCCCATCACTGGTCAGCCTAAGATAGTCCTGAAGTGACGACCTCCGCGCACAATGTCCAGAATTCCACTGAGGAGATGCCACAGGATTTTACCCCACACTTTAAGTGGTGGTACTATGACTGGCGCTCGGGTGAGGCAGTCATTGTTTTGGAAAAGGACGGGTCAATGGAAGCTATAAGGGTGTTCGACCCCATGTGGCTTATCAACTTGTCAGCGTCTGATGTGTATACGCTGTACAAGTGGCCACTGTTTTTCGATACGCAGGATATTGTGCAAGCTCTACAGTTTCAGCACATAATACGTCTATGCTTTGCGCTAAATATCCATGCGGGGGTTTCCAAAGAAGAGAGATTAAAAAGGTTTGAAGAGTTCAAGAAAGAAGTAAAGGTCTAGATAGAACTAGGTCCAAGGGGGAGTTTGTTGGTACATATGTCCCCAGTTCTAGTCTAGTGAGCTCAAATGTAATAGACTTCTATCTTGTAACACATATGTAATGTTCAATCAATCGAAAGAGAATCTCTTCTTTATATGGTTGTTGATTATATAATGTGTATCTAATTATATTATTAGTTGTTACACGCATAATATGACCATGTTGTATAGGTTTACAGTTGTGAGACACAGTTCTGAATCGTTAAAGGTTCAATAATGTGTTTGACTAAGAATCTTTTTCAGTCGCACGACTGAACCATGCGAATGGTTCAATCGCACGGTTGAACTAGGAGATTGAGTCAATCGCCCGTTTGAGTCATAAGACTGACTCAAGCGTTCGAATGAATCAATCGTATTACTCAATCGCACGACTGAGCCAGTCGCAAGGCTCAGTCGCACGAATGAGATCTGTAACCTATAAATACCACTTAATTCGTGGAAAACGTAACACTTCGAATATTCATAACCCTAGTCGACCCAGAGCACCCTGTTCGTCCATTCCAATTTCACAGACGTTCCTGGTCATGCTAATCAATTCTTAACGTTTTCTAATCGTTAGTATTGATCCGGATTACGTTTTCACTGATTGGATCGCCAATCAAATAGGATTCCGCACTATTTGATCTGGTTTAACTTAGAATCAGTTAGTACTCCGTACATACACGGTCCTAACAGGAGCTGCAACTAAGTCGTTCCAGTTTAATGATTACCTTATTTCGTTTATATCAGGAAACATCGCAGCATACCTATGTCTGTTTTCATCCAACTCAGCTATAAGTTCCGTATGAATAAAACGCCGGTGATTTTCACCATATCCCAGTGCGAGTGCTATAGCACGAAAACCACAATTGCCGTCGGCTAAAACATCATCCGCAGCTGAAATATACGGGTAAAAGAATGTTGGAATCCAGCGATTAAACCGGAAAAAAATTGTTTTTATCTTCGTCGCCCGGGATATATGAAAACTTGGAACTCTGTTGAGATAATCTATCTTTGGCTCTTGATTTCGAAGACATGCATTGACTGCGCTGCAAAGACCCTTATTTTGACTTCACCACCGAACTTGAATATGTTGGCGGACCTTCAAAATTTTCTCTAGGTTGAACATATGAACTATGTCTGGGGGGTCTAATATTGTTTCTTTTTGCTTATTTTTTTGGACGACCCCGTGTATGTGTTTGGACTTTAGGAGGTTTTTTATCAGTTTTTGAAGGATTAATGAAAGATTTGAAAATATTAATCAAAGATTTTTTCACATTTTCGGGTTGGACAAGTAAATATTTTGTCACCATCTCCATCTCTTTATATACATCTACTTGAACCTCCGTACAATATACAGGGTGAAAAATCTAGCTTCCTCCAAAAAACATCAATGGCATCGAGCGGGATACATTGACCTATAAAATAATATATCAAGTTAAATATAATAAAACTTTTCATGAAAAAATAAAAAACGTAAAAGAACATTCACTTGTTTGAAAGTAATTGTTTAATTTACAAGCACACGGAAGATCACAGCTGGTAAAAAGATGGCAACCACATGATTCTTTGGATATAATTAGATGATTTATCCTGTTAATCTCATCAACTAACATATCCAAAGCCGTAATAGAAACGTTACCTCGCAGCAATTTAAGCACTTCATGATTATACTGCACCATAAGCATGATTTTGCTTTTGGTAAAACTTTCTTTTATAGCAATTTCCTGGGTAACTAAGATATTATTAATAAAAGGAATAAATCTATCCAGGGTGCTATTGGTTGCTTTCAGGTAACTTTTAAATGAATGTGGCTCTCAACTCGGTTCGTTGTGTGCGACCGAAGTTATAACTTTTATTTATCCACGCCGACACAAATCTCTCTTTGTAGGGTCCAACCAGTTATTTTTGAGGTACATCAGCACTCCTATTTAAAAAATGTACTTATTTTTATGTAAATATACATATATTTTTAAGAATAACACTAGAAAACTTACTTGAATGTTTGGACACCAATCTGCGATAAAGCCGGTCGTAATTATAAGCGTATATGTCCGTCGTTGAAGAGTTAATAAGTACCGACCACACATGCTCAAAAGCACCCCACTCTTCATTTGAAACTCGCCTTGCAATGTTTAGCAATATTTTCCGAAATATGCCATCTGCAAAGTAATCGAACAGCACTCGAAAAACTTCTTCTGACGCATTCATCAGAGCGAGGTCTCGGTCGGTTAGTATAACACGGGGCTCCGTACACTTTTCTTCCAGCGTTGCTTTTAGTTGCTCTAACGCCCATCTGAAGTTGGCTTCACGCTCATAATCAATGAATGCGTGAGCAACAGAAAAAGATTTCAGGGTGGATGTCACACCAACCATTTGAACAAATGACATTTTATACAAGTTAGTTTTGTATGTTGTATCAATCATCAGCACGTGTGGGTACGCACGCCATAATGTGTGAGATGTGTATAAAAAAACCCCGTCGACGGTATTTGTCGGTTCATCTATGTGAGAGGTGTAAATATATTGATGTTGTTGTAGTATAGAAAAAAAACATGCATTGGGGTTTCACCAATTCTGGTGGACTTTTTAATTTTTTCCCGAGCGTTATATATGGTTCGTAACACAGACACATTATTGGGATTTTGTTCCCTCAACGTGCCTAGAATGTTTCGAGGGTCAATATTTCGCTCGGTCAGATTCTTTACAGTAGAAAGCTCATTTTCGGTGAGCCTCATTGCGTATGCATGTCCTTCCAGGTGTTCAGCAGGTTCATGGTTATGAGCATCATCCACAACAACTATAATCCACCCATCTCTCTTCATCTCGTACTTACCCTGCAATTCAAATTGACAGTTTGTTTTTTTCGTGCCACTTTTTCTTAGAGTGGATGCTCCCTTATATACACCACCCCGATCACATTTCAACCAAATTTAACCACCACACCATTCGAATTTCTTTTTGAACGTTTGGTGATAATAACAAACCCATTTTCACGCCCCACGTTACTTGCCCAATCAACTAATTCTTCACGAGATGAGAAAAGCTAATCCATTTAATATTTTTAGTTAGTTATTACTAAATGAAAGTAAAATGAAAGTAAAATTAAATATGATATATCTTATAGCCTGATTCGTGTCGTATAAACCTCTTTTACCGGAACCAGAACCGTCATTATCACCGCTGCTATCACCACCGTTATCACCCCCGTCATCGCCGCCGTCATTCCCGCCGTAATTGGACGCGAACTGTCCTAAATAGTTTGAAGCAGCCACATCGTAATAACCGTAACCCTCCTCAGGGTAATAGTTAGATTTCGAACCGAATAAATAGTTGCTATCCCAGAAAGACATTGTAACGTTAAATATTAACGTTTATATAGTAGTTGAAATGGAATATTGCGTTTATATAGTAGTTGAAATGAAATGAATTTATATCGTAGAAATTTGAATTATAAAATAAATTTATAAACTAACGTTTATATAGTAGTTGAAATGGAATATTGCATCCCGTCATATAATTAACACGAATATCGAGAATATTACGTCATATCAAATAATGTAATAAATACAAAATTACACGACTATCGAGGAATATTACGTCATATCAAATAACGTAATAAATACAAAATTACACAAAAAAGAGGAATAATATATCACGTCAAATTATTAAAGGTGAAAATAGAACCCGTAAAGCAGTTCACGGCCGTAAGTGGAATACCAAACGAGCCGTAAAGAGCTTAACGGGCCGTTAAAAAATATGACCGTGAACACCTTCACGGGCCATTACGATTTTGAATGACAGATTTGACTACCCGACAGTCAATACGACCCGTGAAGGGCCTTACGGCCCGTAAATAGGACGTCTGAATATCATAAAGGACGTCTCTTTAGTAGGCCACTAATCAAATCCCCAAATCTCTCTATCCTTCGAATCTTTAAATAAATATATGATAAAGTTAAACTTTAATTCTTAAAAATATTTAATAAATATTTGAAAGGATTGATTGAGAACAAAATCGGAGGAAAAAAACGATAGCTATAAGCCACTAAGCTAGGCTATACCTATAAAAAGATAAAAGTTTTAGACCCTAAAACATAAATGAGTTTTAGACCTTTTAAATTTAAAAACTCAAAGAAAAATTTAGTTGTAACGTTCGCGTTTCCAAGGGCTTTTTAATTTCTTCAAGATCATATTTTTGCTTTTAACAAAGTTTAGAAGAGAAATATAATGTGGGCCAAAAGATCTTTTAAATATATATTATGAAAACTGTAAGTTTTCGCTCTTGACCAATGTGACTTGACATTTATAGATTTACAAGAAAAAGAAAATATTAAACATTTTATATCATACCGTTCTTTACTAGAAAAATATACAAAATAAAATATTGTTTGATGGTGTGGAATGAGGGTGATGTGAAAGGGTTGTGGAAGGGATTAGCGGTAGGCATATAATGAAGGGAGAAGAAACACAAAAGAAAAAGAAAAAAAAAGGACGTCTTTTTTATATAATAATTAATACATAATAAAACTTGTATTATTTCAACCCTTTATATGCTTCTTTTTATTAGTTAAAAACAAAATACATTAATAACTTGAAATGAAAAAAACGTTCATAAAAAATTGAGATAATTAAAAAAAACTACTAATCAAATTGTGCAATCTCATGTTTAGGTTGAAGGATTATATCCAACAACGGTTTGCTTAAACCCTCATATGGTTTTAGTGTTGAATAACGTTTTTTGTTGTTGACCAAAAACCTCACCCTGCTCTTACATTTTGAGCGCCACAACTTCATTTTATGTAATTTTACTTTCAACCATCTTTCTTGAATACGCTTTTTCTCATCTCAATGTCCTTGCTCATCATGGTCATATTCAAAAATTTTTGACCATATCATCATTGTTGCTAAAGTAGGATGCCATATTTTCCCTTTTGCGATGCGGTCTTGTTCGTATGATATGTTCACTAAGGTTGGAAAAGCAGTTATCCAAATATGTTAAAAAGTGGTTATCTAAAGACGTTGCATATAGTGTCTTGATTCGATATTTACTTCCTTTTGATTGAGGATTGTTAAACTTTGAACTCATAAATCGAACGGATGCTCATTTGGCTTGTTTTCTAACCACTTACCACGCAAATAAGTACAATAAAGCTTTTTTTTTAATAGAATATCTTGTATTCTATCAAAGACAACTTCATCATATTGCCCTCTCCGCCTTAATATCCTATCCAAAACAATTTGTTTTTGGTGTTCATAAAACCAGATAATTCAATTTTTTTTGGTGTTGCATAAAACCAGATAATTCAAGTTTTTTTGGTGTTGCATAAAACCAGATAATTCAATTTTTTTTAGTAATTCAAGTTTTTTTGGTGTTGCATAAAACCAGATAATTTAATTTTTTTTGGTGTTGCATAAAACAAGATCATTCAAAGGTTTTTTGTGTTGCATAAACCATCGTTCAATCATGTGTCTAGTGTCACTCTTTGTAAAAGCTTATCTCGATGTGACCCTCCCAACAAGTTCTATTCAAAATACTATTTCTCTATATTGTTTCAGTATTTAAATTCGTAGTTTAAGAAATTATATTTTAAAAATACCAACTATACAAGTGTTTTCAAAGCAAAGGTTCTGTCTGTCAAATTTAGTGAATGGATAGAGTTAATTTAAGAAAAAGTAAGGAATCTATTATAGGTTTAGATCGAAATTGGGAATTTAATTCCTCTAACAAGGACAAAACTAGGGCCTTTTATGGTCGAAATAAACCTTATAAACTATCAAAATGTCGTACAATTATTCACGGGTTTTCTAAATTAGAGTTGTCCTTAAATAAATTAAAAACCAATTGGTGGATCCAAATTCAAATCGTAACGAATATAGCATTAATGAAATCAAATTTGCAAAAATACAAAATTTTATATAAATCATCGTATGTCGGCACAGCTAGTTGAGAATAACGTAAACCGAATACTAAAATAGTTTTTAATATCAAATATACTCATTCAACCAAAGAACTTTTGGTTCAATGTTACATTGATACCTATGTGTATTGTGTGTTGTAAGGTGTTCCCCTTTCGAATGGATATTAGGTTCAAGTTATATGGTGATCAAGTAATATAGATTAGAAATAATTTTATACTCTTGAGTTTGTCATTTAAAATACACACATAGGCATTCAAAACACATGAAATTACATATTTATTTATTTCCTTGAGTATATTTATAACGTGTTTGTTATATGATTTAACATGTCAAGCCTTCATAATCAGAAGTTATTAAAAGAAAAAAGTATATAAATGTAAAAATAAATATATTTAATATTATGATTTTTTGTTAGATAAATATGATATTATTTCAGGTTTAAGGGGGTATATATATCTACTAAGTTAGTAACCTGTGTACTACACTGACCAATTAAAAGATAAAATATTAAATAAAAATATTGATAAATGATATAATTCGTGGGTAGAATAAATATGATCTAATGTGAAGACAAAATCTCTATATATAATAAATGAAAGAATCTTTAGCCATGTGTTGTAATTTTAAGCAATGTATCGTCACATAGCATATTTTTAGCAAACAATTGTCACGTGTTGTTTTATTAGCAATATGATTTTAACATACAATTACCACATGGCTGATTTTAATGTAGATTTTATAGTAACTTCAATTAGTCATCAATTTTGTCAATTAACTAATAAACTTATTATTACTTTCTATTTACACTATTTAACTACTTTTCATTTACACTATACTAACTACAATTAGTCATCAATTTCATCAATCCTGTCCAAAAATATTATCCTCTTAAAATTAATAATTACGACTATTAAATATCAAATAACCTAAAATATACATTCTATCAAATATCATATTTTTAAATTTAAAATTTGAATTTAACATTGCTAAAATTAACTCATAAATATTATATTCCCTACATAATTTCTCATGATATCGTCTTACATTATTTCCAAATTTTATACAATTTTGTTATACATATAAAGATTTACATTCTTATTAAAATTAATCTGCAATTGATTTCTTTGTTATATACTATTGTTTTTGTTTTGAGAATACTCCATTATGGCGTGCCAATTTGATGAAAGGTTTAAGGTATTCTTCATATTTTATCCTTTTTTCACATTTTGCACTAACATGATATAGGTAGGACTTTTAAAAATATTATTGAAGATCATTTCTTATCATTTCTTATGATGTGATTTAATTTTAAGCAATAATTTGTCACATGACACATTCTCAGAAAACAATTACCACGTGTCGTCTTCTCGAAGTTATGCTTTCAAAAAAATAAAAATAACAATGAGTTTACTAGTATCAAGAATCTAAGTCAAACTATTTAAAACTGACAATTTATGTATACTTTGAATGAAAATATATTTTTAACAAACATTGATTAACACCAAAATTAATGACCTTTTAACTTTTAATATTCTATACATTTATTTTTCATAATTTATAAAGTTAATCTCCATGTACATACTTTTAACCAATTCACAGTTTTTATATTGAGTATTAACAGACGGACATGTTATTTAAGTAAACAAATGATTAAATTATCACGTTTGTATCTACAAAATATTTTACGTCATTTAATATATGTTAAACATTTAAGTCATACACTCAATTTATTAATTGATATCACGTTTTTTTTTGTTTTACTTTCATGGTAACTACAATGTAAAAAATATTTTAAAATGATGGTTTTCTAGGTTTCAAAATGTACTAGCTAAATCAGGTTCTTTTTATTTTTTATTTTTATAAATTCTTCATGTATCTATCTTAGAAGTAGAGATTGAATTTCGCAGTAATATTGGATAATGTACTTTTATCCTTAGATTTTCATGATACCTACTGACAAAAAGACATCTTTTAAGTTTCAAATGCAGTTCCCTCTATCACTATGTTTGCAATTACTATAAACAAGAGTAAGTGTAAGGCTCCGATCCCGGGCACCTTACAATTAGTTATCATAGCACTAAATATACATAACATAATATATTTCTTAAAACAATGCAGCGACAGTCATTAACAAAAACCATTCATTTATATCTATAATTACTGTTGTTATGCAATACAACATTGTTTAAACTACAAAAGAATACTTTCATTGTGTAAGGCCCCGTTCCCGGACACCTCACAGTTGGTCATTCATTGCACATAAAACATATTAATGTACATTTCATAAAATAAACAGTGGAATTACGCTAGCAAAAGCCATTCTCTATTATTAAAATATATGTTGTTAGGCAATACAATAGCGTTCAAGTTATAAAATATTATTTAATTGCATTACAAAACAACAATATCATAACATAGGAATGGATGTCAGTCTTTTCCTGCCGAGTAGCTTCACCCTCGTGCCATCCTTAGCAACTATTACCTGCCAACTGAAAACGTATAAAAGTCAGCGTTGCTGAGTGAGTTCTAGTTTTAAAAGTATTAAAATACCTTGTGTGATGTGTGTGTGTGTGTGTATATATATATACACACACACACTAGTATGATACTCGCGCGTTGCAGCGGAAAAACAACTCGGTTTCATATATAATTTATAAGCATATATAGCAACGACAATTTCTGTGAAAATTTAAAATCAATGTTAGCTAGTTAGAGACTCATGCTAAATCTACTTACTCATTATCACCATACATATAGCAACAACAAATTGTTGCAATATGGTCTTAGTTTCTAAAATTTCTTCTTTATGTAGAGATTTTCTTATATTTATTGACTTGTTTATATATCATGTGTTAAAAAGAATACTGATTTTGACTTTTATCTACTTGATGGTCTTACTTCTGACTTTAAGTCAATTGCACAACACCTTGAAGATGACAAAATACAACATTTAATTTAACATTTGTGTAAACACAAACTTATAATTATCTACCTTGTATTTCTCATCCTTTCAGAAATAAATTCATATCATAAAATCTATTAAAAAGTAAAGGAAAAAACCATATCACATATCCAAGAAATTAAAGAATAGCATTCAGTCTCATCAATCTAAATAAACATTGCTCTTAAACAAAGATCCAAATGAATCAACATGCATTTTGTCTTATCAATCTAGGAAAACTTTTGAGCTACCGCAAGGGTACCACTCTCCAAACATCAATTTGGGAAAGAGGGGTAGAAATGGTAGAAATTATATGAAAAAGTTGGGTTTAAGCATAAAACTTTTGAGCTACCGTCTTAAAATTAAAATAAAATTACTAAAGTAGTCATGGTTTATGTATTATAAGGTAGTAAAGATATATATATATATATATATATATATATATATATATATATATATGAAAATACTCTTTTATAAAAATACATCTCTTACTCTTGTACGTGAGCATGCACTAACTATACAACAAGGTAATGCTTTCTTTCTTTATTGTATGCCTTTGTTTATTCCGTACTCTTTTAACTTTATCTTTCACTGTCTATGTGGACCAATGAGCAATACCCTAAACTATATGCGCGGGGAAACCGGTGCTGGCCTCTGGTCTCTCAATGGGCTATGATCACTGTACACAAGGCCGACCCAGTCACCTAGGGTATGCTGCAAAGGTCCGCCAATCACAATTGATTGGCCCTGTGTGCATCCTTTGGGGCAGCTAACCCGCGTCACAGTTGAGCTAACGACAACATGGTCGTGCACCTCCTATATGCTTGCAAGACTTTTTAACATTTTAATTAAGTTCCACTTCTCTTTTTATTACTTTTTCACTTTGTTACTGATAATACTTGCATTTATGATTATAAACACACCACATAAGTCATAAAATGATTATTACTATGATCATAGGAACAACTTATAATAATGCAGATATAATAGCAATTAAAACCCTAAGTCAAACTTGGGTCAAACTCTAATGATTCTATTTTACTCAAAATTTCAGAAAATATTCTAGGTGTCCTAGGCGCATGAGCACCATGCAGGCATATGAGGCTTGTTTAGGCGCATGGGCACTATTTGGGCGTTTCATCACTTAGCGTTTGGACCTTCTCAGACGCATGGACCCTATTTGGACGTTTGGTCCATACTTAGGTGTCTGAGTCTAAATCTTAGACGCATGGGCTACTGTTCAGACGTATGGGCTATTGTTCAAACGCATGGGTTTACACTTAGAATTTCTAAGGCATTTTCTAGGCGGTTAGGGCACTGTTTGGGCAGTTGGGCCTGTTTAAGCGTATGGGCTTAGAACTTTCTAAGGCATATTTTAGGTGGTTGGGGTACTGTTCAGGCAGTTGGACAACCTGTTTAGCATATTTTTCACATATTATCAATCCTAATCATCCTTCTTACATGTTCTAGGCTTAATAACACTATTCTAAGTATAACTAACACATAACAATCATAAAAACATCATCATGCATACATAGACACATACGGGTGTTCAAACAACTTTTGTAAAAATAGTTTTACATACATGTTCAGCCCCAAAAGTGTTAAAACATGTAAAATTATAGGGTCTAGAACTCACCTTTGAGGTTCCTAATTTTAAACTTTCACTTGAGCTTCTCAGATGATTATTACACCTAGAAACCCACCAGACACACATTCGAACACACATAAACACACATAAGCATAAAACCGAGGTTGGAATCCAACAAGAACACTTAAAAACTTCAAATTCTTACCTTGAATTCAGCCTTCTCCTTCTTATTTAAAAATCCGAGAGTTCTTTGTTTCTCTCTCTAAAACCACATGAAAGTTGTGATGTGAGGCTAGAGTGGGCGGCCATGCCCACTTTTACACCAACTTTTTATACTTTTTGTCCTTTTGACACCTTTTATCCCTCAACTTGAGTCTTATTGCATTTCTTTCTTTTTCTCTACTTTTATTCTTCATTTCTTATCTTTTAAAATATCCGGGTGTTACAAGTCCACCCCCTTATAAAGTTTCGTCCTCGAAACATGTTATTCCTCAAACAGATGAGGGTAATGTTGCCTCATCTCCTCTTCAGTCTCCCACGTAGACTCAAATCCCTTCTTGAGCTTCCACTGTACACGCACCAGGGGAACCACTTTATTCCTAACCTCTTCTCCTTACGATCAATGACCGCCACTGGTTGTTCCATATAGTTGAGCTGTTCATCCACGTCGATATCCTTCAGTGGTACGGCCATGTCCTCGTCAGCTAAGCACTTCCTCAGATCAGATACATGGAACGTGGGATGAATTCCACTTAACTCATCTTGCAATTCAAGTCGATAGGCCACCTCTCCTACTCGTGCGTCGATTTGAAAATGTCCTATGTATCTCGGGTTTAGCTTACCTCATTTCCTGAATCGGATGATCCCCTTCCAAGGTGAGACCTTCAACATAACTCGGTCGCCAACCTTGAACTCTATCGGTCTTCTCCTCTTGTCAGCGTACGATTTTTGTCTATCTTTTGCCGCCTTCATAAAGGCTTTAATCTTTTCCAACTTCTCAGTCGTAGCCTCGATCACCTCGACACCTCCCAGCTCTTTCTGCCCAATGTCTCCCCAACATACGAGCATCCTACACCTCCTACCGTATAGCATCTCGTATGGTGGTATGCCGATACTAGCATGGTAACTATTTTTTTATGAGAATTCTACTAACGGTAAGTGGTCATCCCAACTTCATCTGAAATCGATTACATATCCTCGAGCGTCTGAATCGTCCTCTCTAACTGACCATCTGTCTGCGGATGATAAGCCGAGCTAATATGTAGCCTCGTCCCCATTGCATCATGGAATCTCTTCCAAAACTTCAATGTGAATTGGGTGTCACGATCCGACACTATAGACACCCGCACACCATGACAAGCTACAATCTCTTTAATGAACAGATCCGCCAGTCTTTCAAATGAATACGTCTCGTGGATCGGTAGGAAGTGAGCACTCTTGGTTAGACGATCAACAATCACCCAGATTGTATCGTACCCCCTCACCGTGCGGGGTAACTCGTAATGAAGTCCATGGTGATATGCTCCCACTTCCACTCGGGTATATCCAATTATTGGATTTCTCGTAAGGCTTCTGATGCTCTACCTTCACTTGCAAGCAAGTAAGGCACTTACTCACATACTCTACCATGTCACGTTTCATTCCCGGCCACCAGTAGTCCTTTTTTATGTCTTGATACATTTTGGTGGCACCAGGATGAATGGAGTATCGAGTCTTATGAGCTTCATCCATGATTCTCCCTCGTAGATTTCCATAACGAGGGATGCACATTCGCCAAAGCGGGTTTTAATCCCGCGAGTGTTTTTCCTAGTTCCGCGACTAGACTTCTCATTCTTTCAGAGTTGAGGCGATCTTCCTTCAATGCCTCATCTTGAAATTCTTTCACTTGCGTCATCACCTCAGAGGTCATCACTAACTGATATGACTTCACCCGAATCGACTCGGGTCTCTCAACCACAGCCGCTAACTCCAAATCGTGGGTAGGGTAGTTGACTTCGTGGGTTTTCAACTGTCGGGATGCGTAGGCTATTACCCTTCCACGTTGTGTTAACACGCAACCTAGCCCAAAATAAGAAGCATCCGAATACAACGCTAAGTCTTCACTCCCCTCGGGTAATGTCAAGACGGGAGCTTGAGTTAATCTCGTCTTCAACTCCTCAAAAGCACACTCCTGTTCTTGACCCCACATGAACTTCGCATCCTTGCAAGTCAATTTGGTCAAAGGTGAGGCTATCTTAGAGAAGTCTTGAATGAACCTTATATAGTAGCCCGCCAAACCCAAGAAACTACGGATCTCAGATGGCGTCTTTGGAGACTTCCATTGCATCACGACCTTAATCTTTGCCGGGTCCACCATGATTCCCTCAGCATTCACCACGTGACCCAGAAATTGAACCTCGCGTAACCAAAAAGCACACGTAGAGAATTTAGCATATAACTTCTCTCTCCTAAGTGTCTCCAATACCTCACGTATGTGGCCGGTATGTTCTTCCTCACTCTTAGAATAAATCAAGTTACCATCAATAAACACTATCACTGATTTATGCAGCATTGGCCGACATACTCGATTCATCAAGTCCATAAAGGCAGCTGGCACGTTTGTTAATCCAAAAGACATAGTGAGGAACTCGTAGTGTCCATAACACGTCCGAAAATCTGTCTTAGGAATGTCGTGCTCCTTGACTTTTAACTGATGGTAGCCAGATCAAGGATCTATTCTCGAAAACCAACTGGCACCTTGGAGCTGATCAAACAAGTCATCAATCCTCGATAATGGATACCGATTCTTCACCGTCAACTTGTTCAACTCACGGTAGTCGATACACATCCTCATGCTACCGTCCTTCTTCTTCACGAACAAGACCGGAGCACCCCACAAAAAGATACCCGGTCGAATGAATCCCTTATCCATTAACTCCTGCAATTGGTCCATGAGTTCTTTCATCTCAGTCGGAGCTAATCGATATAGTGCTTTGGCAACGGGTTGAGCACCGGGTATCAAATCAATTTGGAACTCAATTTTGCGATCCGGTGGCACGCCGGGTAAATCTTCCGGGAATACATCCGGGAAGTCGCACACCACTGGTACATCGGGCAATTGCGGTACCAACGCATCCATATCTTTTACGTATGCCAGGTAGGCACTACATTCACGTTTCCTGCACTTCCCCGCCACCGCCATCGAAATCACCTTCGGGATCGTAGTAACACGATCTACATAAAACGTCACCAAGCTTCCATCGGGCGTGACTAGTCGAATCATCTTCTTGCGACATACGATGTTTGCTTCATAGGTTGCTAACCAATCCATGCCTAGTACTACATCAAATCCACCTAGGGGCATCACATGTAACTTAGCAGCAAACCTATGACCTTCTAGTTCTATCGCACAGTCCTCTATCACATCAGTAATTCTAGTAGACTTACCAATAGCAGTTTCTACATCGAATGGCTCGGTAATACTTCTACTACTAGCAGACAACTTAGCACAAAAAGTAGTAGAAATAAAACTCCTACTAGCACCAAAATCAAATAATACAGAGACACAAGTTTGATTTACTAGAAACATACCTGACACGACATCGTGATCCACTCTGGCCTCCTCCCGGGTCATGGTGTAAGCTCTAGCACTCGCCCTCTTTCCTCCTTCCTCCGGCTTCTTCTTCGGCCCAAAGCTTTCCGTTGTCGGCTTCTTGCACTCTCTGGTCGCGCGGCCTCCTCGCCACAGTTATAGCACTTCAGCACCCTACATTCTCTAGCGATATGGCCAGGCTTTCCACACCTGAAGCATACGTTCAATCCCAACCTACACTCGTCGGTATGCTCCCTTCCACATTTGCCACACTTCTTCAACCCGAGCTTGACGACACCCTACTGTCATCCACCTTCATCCTCTTGTTATTTGGAGTGAAACCACCACGTCTAAACCTCTTCCCATTCTAGCTTTTATCACCACCACCCGTCTTCTTCACCTCCACCACAGCCTCCTCTCGCTCATCGTACAACCTGCCCGCCAAGTCCACCACCGATCGAAAGGTACCTGACTGAGCAGCGATCAAATGCCTGCAAATATCAACCGGTAATCCTTGGATCTACCTCTTGATCTTCCTTGACACCAGCGTCAACTGATCCGGTACCAGCCTCGCCATTTCATTAAATTTGGTGGTGTACTGCTGGTGGGTCATGGTTCCCGCCTCAAGTTGCAGGAACTCCCTCTCGATCCTGTCGAGTACCCTGTGAGGATAGAATTCCTCAATCACTAGCTGCTTTAGCTCCTTCCATTGCATCTTCCCGATGGCTCTGGCACCCTCAGCATGGACAAGGTTGTCCCACCAACACAGCGCTGAATCAACGAAAGAGTGAGTCGCAAACTTCACCTTCTGGGCTTCACAACACTCACTGATCTCCAACACTGCCTCCATCTCCCTCACCCAGCTGTGAGCGGCAGCAGCATTACCATTGCCATCGAAGGTTGGAGGCTTACACCTCTGGAATGCCCCATAACTGCACCCCTTGGTCGTCACCCCTACTACATCATCATCCTCTTCATCGGACAACACGGTCTTAGGCTCCAGTCATTCCTCCTCCCCCTTGCTTCCCTTCCTGTTGACCTTTCTTATTCTCCTTCTCCTTCCTCTCCTTATTCCTCACAGCCTGATGACTTCGGTTACAACAGACGGTAAGACTGTCTGCATGGCCTGGTGTACCTCATCAGCAATCGCCTCCCTATCTGAGGCATTCAGGCTAGCATTCTTATTCTCCTCACTTCGGCCATGAACCTCAGGGTTCTCGTGAGTCGTCTCAGGAGCCTTAGCACTACTCCTAGTCACACGTGTCCGACCTCTGCCTCTAGAAGCCTTGGAAGATTTTTGTCCAGCCATTTCCTAAATGCTATAAGATTCAAACACTAACACGGTCATTCAAGGCAATGGCTCAGTTTATGTTCAGTGTAGTAAGTCCCTAATTACAGTGGCAAGTTGTGATTAGCCACTTAGTTTACTCTTCACACCCCAAGCATTGCCTATCCTGACTACATCAGTATCTAAATCTAATAAGAACACATAAGTCAAATATCACACGCACATAATACTAATTAACTTTAAGAAAAGAAAAACCTGATGGCACGTAGCTACTCGGGCTGACATCCCTCTATTTGTCTCATTTTCAGTTTAAGTTTAGGTTTCTTTTTGGAAATATTTACCCATTTCACTTAAACTTTGGCTCTGATACCAACTTGTAAGGCCCCATTCCCGGGCACCTCTTAGCTGGTCATTCATTGCACATAAAACATATTAATGTACATTTCATAAAATAAGCAATGGAATTACGTTAGCAAAAGCCATTCTCTATTATTAAAAGATACTGTTGTTAGCCAATACAATAGTGTTCAAGTTACAAAAGATTGTTTAATTGCTTTACAAAACAACAATATCATAGCATAGGAATGGATGTCAGTCTTTCCCTGCCGAGTAGCTTCACCCTCGTGCCATCCTCAGCATCTATTACCTGTCAACTAAAAATGTATAAAAGTCAGCTTTGCTGAGTGAGTTCTAGTTTTAAAAGTATTAAAATACCTTGTGTGATGTATATATATATATATATGAAAATACTCTTTTTATAAAAATACATCTCTTACTCATGTACGTGAGCATGCACTAACTATACAACAAGGTAATGCTTTCTTTCTTTACTGTATGCCTTTGTTCATTTTGTACTCTTTTAACTTTATCTTTCACTGTCTATGTGGACCAATGAGCAATACCCTAAACTATATGCGCAGGGAAACTGGTGCTGGGCCTCTGGTCTCTTAATGGGCTATGATCACTGTACACAAGGCTGACCCAGTCACCTAGGGTATGCTGTAAAGGTCTGTCAATCTCAATTGATTGGCCCTGTGTGCATCCTTTGGGGTAGCTAACCCACATCATAGTTGAGCTAATGACAACATGGTCATGCACCTCCTATATGCTTTCAAGACTTTTTAACATTTTAATTAAGTTCCACTTCTCTTTATCATTACTCTTTCACTTTGTTACTGATAATACTTGCATTTATGATCATAAACACACCACATACGTCATACAATAATAATTACTATGATCATAGGAACAACTTACAATAATGCAAATATAATAACAATTAAAAACCTTAAGTCAAACATGGGTCAAACTGTAATGATTCTGTTTTACTCAAAATTTCAGAAAATATTCTAAGTGTCCTAGGCGCATGAGCACTATGCAGGCGCATGAGCACTATGCAGGCGCATGACGCCTGTTTAGGCGCATGGGCACTATTTGGGCGTTTCATCACTTAGGCGTTTGGACCTTCTCAGACGCATGGGCACTATTTGGAAGTTTGGTCCATACTTAAGCGTCTAAGTCTAAATCTTAGACACATGGGCTATTGTTCAGACTTATGGGCTTACAGAATTTCTAAGGCGTTTTGTAGGCAGTTGGGGCACTGTTTGGGCGGTTGGGCCCTGTTTGGTGTATGGGCTGACTTAGAACTTTCTAAGGCAAATTTTAGGCGGTTGGGGTACTGTTTAGGCGGTTGGGCAACCTGTTTAGCATATTCTTCACATATTATCAATCCCAATCATCCTTCTTACATGTTCTAGGCTTAATAACACTATTCTAAGTATAACTAACATATAACAATCATAAAAACATTATCATGCATACATAGACACATACGGGCATTCAAACAACTTTTGTAAAAATAGTTTTACATACATTTTCAGCCCCAAAAGTGTTAAAACATGTAAAATTACGGGGTCTAGAACTCACTTTTGTTGTTCTCAAGTTTAAACTCTTCACTTGAGCTTCTCAGATGATTCTTACACCTAGAAACCCACCGGACACACATTCAAACACACATAAGCATATAACCGAGGCTAGAATCCAACAAGAACACTTAAAAACTTCGAATTCTTACCTTGAATTCAGCCTTCTCCTTCATCTTCTTTAAAAATCCGAGAGTTCTTTGCTTCTCTCTCTAAAACCACATGAAAGTTGTGATGTGAGTCTAGAGTGGGCGGCCATGCCCACTTTTACAGCAACTTTTTATACTTTTTATCCTTTTGACACCTTTTACCCCTCAACTTGAGTCTTATTGAATTTCTTTCTTTTTCCTCTACTTTTATTCTTCATTTACTGTTGGTCCATTTGATCGGTTTTTCAGTGCAGAAGATGGTTTAAATCGTTCAATACCATAAACAAACGACACACACAAAGATTTGAAGAACAAAGAAGACCAAAATGTATTCAAAGATGATTCAATAAGCAACAATACCAATGAAATAAGATAAGCTCACTATATTCAATAAGAACCAGCTTACAATAACCTCTTGCAATAGAAATATTCGATTAGGGTTTTGCAAGGATACCCCACAATAAAGAAAATGAAATATATATATATATATATATATATATATATATATATATATATATATATATATATTATATATATATATATATATATATATATAATATATATATATATATATAGCAGTCTTAGTTTCGCAGACAGTTTCGGTGTAAGCAAAACTGTGCTACCAAAACTATAGTTTCACCCGGCAGAAACTGCAGTTTCGCCAGGTGAAGTTACAGTTGACTGTGAGCGAAACTACATCGCTGGACTATAAAAATAGATAAATAAACTAAACAACTTACAAAAGAAATCTAACATAAATCCTATTACATAGAAATGTAAACAAATACTAATCTAAGGTGAGTCCAACCTATACTTGATCTTCAATACTCCCCTAGGTTGGATCTCACCCATTCCGCTTGTCTTGATATCTCTATTCAGCTTCGGCATCCCCTGCTCCTGCACCTGATGTCTCTGTCTCAGCTCCTACAGATTTCCTTTTTCGAACTTCAACACTTGATCCACCTTGGTTACCTCCGTCTGCAGCAGCTCCTTCGGGACGAGCACTAGCTTGTGCAAATTTCTTAGTTAAGTCCCAGGTATCCATGTTCAGATCATCTTTAGCCCTTACTTTCTCTGCCAGCTTCTTTACTTCAGCCCTCACACCTCTAACCTTGTTAGCTACTATCATAAACAGGCTTGCCTCCTTCCTCGTCTCTTCTCCTGCTCCTGCTTTGATATGATTCTCATATAGAATGAGCAGGTCTTCATCTGAGAATCCAAAACGCTCCATAGGGTCAAAGATTCTATGTTCTATACCACCCTTCACTCTAATCACCGCCTCCCCCATTTGGTTATCATAAAACCATTTCTCAAATTCTTGTAGATGTGGGGGGGAAGGATCTGCCAATCTTACTCTATGAACAGTTTTCGGTGGCTTTACGCTTAGCACAATCTTCCCTTTGCCCGTCACCCAATCCTTATCTTTCTTGGACCTTTTCCTCTCAGCCTTCATATACCTAAATGCCTCAAAGTTATCATTCAGCCCGTTTTTGATCTCTTTCTCTAGCAGCTTGGCTCTTTCACTCAGATCGGCTTCAAGCAGAGGCAAGGATGCCAGCCTTCTTAAATCCTACCTAGGCAAGGTCTCGAACACCTTCCTCTTGTGTATGTATGTAATCCCACCCCCTCTCCTCTTAATCATATACAACTTGAGGCCGGGGTGATACTTCTAGCTAATTATTCTCTTATCGGCCTCCTTCTTGCTCAACCCTTCCATATTTTGGAACAGGGGAGTCACCTCTTTGGGCTCTTTCTCCTTCACAAACCAGTCAGCCTTATCTATCTCGATAGCATCATTCTCATTTTTGTCTTTTTGAATCACATATGTTAGTGGCCTTTTATCCACCTTATAGTATTCATGCTCTGAATCATAATCAATCAATTGTTCATCCTCTTCCTCCTCATCCACCAATCCCTTTTCAATGGGTAGCTCAGAAGCTTCAGTCTTTTTTCCCACTCTCTCTTCTCCAGAAAAATCACCAAGATTAATGCCTATATCAACAAATCCATCATCTATCACTTCTTCAACATTCTCATCATTTGGTTCCTCAGTCCTCCTTCCCAATCCACCTGCTTCATCAACACCTGCACCAGATGTGCCCTCTCCTGCCCTGGATGAAGTACCCACATTTAGAAATGGGTACTTTGAAGTATCAGTCAGATCATCTAACTTAGGTTGAGTTAGCTGATTGGGCAGGCCGACAGCAGCTTTCAGTTCATTCACCTCCTCCAGTAATCTCTTGATCAGTTTATTTTGATTGACCAACATCTTTGTCATTCCTTCCAACATCTCATCATTTTGTTTCTCCCTTAACTCCTGATTCATCAGCTTCGTCTTGATCATACTTAGTTCGTTGGAGAGAGAGGTGTTGAGGTTTCTGATCACATTCTCATCTAAACTTGCCTGTCTATCTGTTATGGAGGCTCATAAAAGGTTTGATGTTTCTGTTTAGTTCTCATCTCAAATTCCCCAGTATCAGACTTCTTTTTCGTTCTCTTCTCCTTCTCGGCCCTCGCTTGAGACGCCATCTGATTTACCTCATCTTCAAATACATAATGTTTTTCTTTAGCATATCTCTTCCTTTTCTTCACATCCTCAGACTGTTTTTGTCTAGTTTCCTCTGCATGTTTATCCTCAGACTCTATCACCTTCCTGATGTATGCCCAACGTTCCAGTGTATACATGTTCTCCCATAAATGTGTAATCCTTCCACTGAAGTCGTGCCTGATTGCACAACAATCAGCAAAGATGCGTGTATTCATTGACACCAGTCTCTTAACTTCTTCGTGTCTTGGAACGTTGGGGATTTGGTCATCTATTATCATCTGAAGGAATCTGGGATATAGCAGCCATTTGTCTTTTTTAGTGCCATTACGTTCTCAGCCATGCAATCAAATATCAGACTGGCTATATTCGCCTTCTCCCCTCTGCAGCAGATCGCTATTGCTTTCGCCCAATCCATATTTAGCCTAATCTAGATTAGCCCTATCCAGATTTAGCCCATCTGATCCATCTTTACGGTGATCTAAGCACATGATGAACACATGGACTATGTATCTCCACTTCTTGGACCAAAAGGATTTTTTGATTTCCTTTCTAGTCCCGAAAGGAGGACCTTCATATCCCATATAGCGAAAAGCATCAAACACCTCTTGATCAGTTAGATCAACTTCTTCTCCAGTATCCTCTTCTAGCCTCAGTACTCTTGAAATGATATCTTCAGTAATAATCACTTTGTTCTCCAATACTTTGGCAACGATCCTCTCTGAGTCTCCCCTTGTATTATACTTAGCAGTACGCCTGAAATCTCGAATATGCTGATCATAAATGGTAGTGGAGTGTGAGATAGCGTATGCGATCGGGGATCTCTGCAGCCACCTAATACAATCTCTGAATCCAGCTGCTTTAGGGTGAGAGTCATCTAATATGGTTGTTATGTTGTTCCTCTCATCGAACTTGAGGGTCACCATTTTAAAACTGAAAAACAAACAGAGCAGGTTAGAAGATATATACAAATGTAATATTAAGAAAGATAGTAAAAAGTAATAAAAATAACTCATTATTATTATTATCCCCCCTTTTTTATTTTTATTTATTTCTATTTTATTTTTTTTATTTTTTTATTTTTTTTAAATACAAAATATAGTTTCGTAATGCGAAACTATAGTTTCGCTGAAATTATTTTAGTTTCGTCGAGGAATGGAGACAATTTCGTCAGCCGAAACTGATAGTTTCGGCATGACAAAGTGATAGTTTCGACTGGCCGAAACAATAGTTTCGAGGAAGCGAAACTGAGTATCGTTTGGCGAAACTGTTAAGTTCGCTCGGACGGCATAACTACACAGTTTCGCTGAAATTAGGAGAACTTTCGTTCAGTTTCGCTGGACGATGGGTAGTTTCGCAGAATGAACTGCGAGACTACCCAACAGACACAATCAAATATGGTCACAATGGACGAAATAAACCTAGAAAGTACTACAGCCCTGAGTTCGAAACTCACTTCTGAAGAGAAATCAAAGGAAAACCAGAACAAAATAACACAAATGTGATGATTTGTGAAGGAAATTCGTATGAAAACCTATAACCCCACTTTCGCGAAACAAGATACGTAGCTACTAAAATGAGACCTTTAGTTTCGTAGAGACATATAAGTACCCGGTAATTTCGCTGTGGAATCATCACTTTCGCCGGTCACAGTTTCGCGTAAAAATATAATTTCACCCAAGCGAAACTATAGTTTCGCTGAGCACAAATGAGCGAAAGACCCAGGGCGAAAGTGTTAGCGAAACTATCTGCGAAAGTATAATTTCACAGAAAACCTAAAACTCATAAAGAATTAATTTAAACCAAATAAAAATAAAAATAAAATAAAAACAAAATAAAATAAGATAAGAGAAACTAAAATTCAAAGAAAAAGACCCCACACGAACACACCAAACCTTATTTATTTTAACCGAAGATTGAAAATATCTTAGAGAAGAACGAAAAGCTGAATGAATCTTCTGGAGAGTCATAGTTCGGTGAGATTGTAGATATATTTATGCTTTCTTAAACCCATGCCTTCTCCTTTTTGACAAGTAAACCGCAACTATTGTTATCATGTTATTGGTTAATTTAATAGAAGACATAGAAATACTCAGTCCCCAAAGACTTTTGGGAAAGAAACTTATCCTGTCCTCATGATATTTTGAATGAATGACACCTACTGATTGATTACTTCTTTTGACGCACAGTGAAGATCCTTTTTTTGGAAGAAACACGATACAATTTGACAGCAGTTGATGAGAGCTCCAGGTCAGTACTCACGTATAGCAGAGGAGATCATCAAATTGTACTGATGAACGTTCCATGTCTGTACTACCGTACAGCAGAGGAGTTCTTCAAATTGTGTTAATGAGAGCTCTAGGTCAGTACTATCGTACAGCAGAGGAGATCATCATGTTGTTCCGATGAGAGCTCCAAGTCAGTACTTCTGTACAGCAGAGGAGATCATCACTCCAGGTCAGTACCACCGTACAGCAGAGGAGATAAGCACAAACAAGACACAACAGTACACAGAGAGGCTTCTATGATACAAATATGGATAAGCATAAAGCTTCATAGAACAGATGTGAAGGTTTAGAAACAAGGAAATATAAGGAAAGATCAAAACAACATAGAAGAGCCTCATTCTCAATCCTTTTTGAACACGGACTAGTAACTTTATGAAGGCCAAAGATGTCAAGGGGATTATCTGAGTATTCAAGCTTCTTATACTTTTAGTTAAGCTATGGGAGTACTATCTACTTTGCTTTCGGACTGAGCCTATCAAGCAAATCCCGACACGATACTGTTGACCTCCTTCATATTGTTAAGACATCTCAACAGAGCAGAGGTTCCGCAAAAGAAAAACGAAAGAGGCGGTTATAAATAATTATTCTCCCCCGAAATTTCTGCGACAAACAAGAAAAGAAATTTCTAAAAGCTATTATTTACTTATTATCATATTTTTTAAGTATGAAAGAATGGTGATGAGCGGTTAAGCAACTGAAAACAAAAGTAAGAAAGAAAAGGAAGTTAGGAAAGAACTATAAATAATATAAACATGACAGGTTTTGAGGAAAGATGGGTTTAAAAGGATATTAATCCTAGTATGGAAATCAATTCATAAAAACGAGGTTTGTCAAAAGTTTTTATGAAAAGATCTGCTTTTTGATTTTTTGTATCAATGGGAATAATATTAATGAAACCCTTTTCCTGAGTATCATGGATTACATGAATCTGTGTCTCGATGTACTTGGTTTGGGAATTATAAATAGGATTCTTGGCAATCCTGATGGCTGTTTTGTTGTCACAGAACAACGGGGTATGAAGAAAGTTGATCCCGTAATCCATCATCTGGTGCTGAATCCATAACACCTAGGAACAGCAACTTGAGGCGGCAATGTATTCCGCTTCTCCTGTTGAGAGAGAGACAGTAGTCTTTTTCTTGCTTTGCCATGAAACGAGACAATTGCCCAAGTATTAACAACCTCCGGTAACTGACTTTCTGTATAACCTGCAGCCATTGGAATCATTATCTGAGTAAGCATGTAAGTCAAAATTCCCACCATAAGGATACCAAAGTCCTAAACGAGAAGAACCCTTTAGATAACGAAAAATTCGTTTGACGACCTTTTCATGGGACTCTTTAGGAGCTGACTGGTATCGAGCACAATATCCTATAGCAAAGGTGATGTCAGGACGACTCGCTGTAAGATACATAAGGGAACCAATCATGGATCTGTAGAGATGAGGATCAATTGGTTTCCCGTTCTCATCAGGAGTGAGGCATGTTTGAGCAGTGAAGGGAGTTATCTCAGAAGAAGCATCATCCATTTTAAATCTCTTTAACATTTCTGTAATATACATTTCTTGATGAATGAGAATTCCCTCTGGATTTTGTTCAACTTGCAACTCGAGGAAATAGTAATCTCTCCCATCATGCTCATTTTAAACCAGCTACGCATAACTTCCTCAAACTCCTGACATAATTTTGGATTGGTGGAGCCAAAGATAATGTCATCGATATAGACTTGCACGATCAACATCTCACTATCTACCTCCTTCTTGAATAACGTCATGTCGATGGTGCCTCGAGAAAAAACATTGCTTAAGAGATACTGTGTTAAGGTCTCATACCAGATTCGAGGTGCCTGATGAAGACCGTAAAGAGACTTATCAAGCTTGTATACTTTGTCTGGAAAATCTGGATCCTCAAAACCTGGTGGTTGACACACATATATCTCTTCATTAATGTCGCCATAGAGAAATGAACATTTCACATCCATCTGACAGACTTTAAATTGCTTATGAGCAGCATGCACCAAAAATATTCTGATAGCTTCTAGACGGGCGACAGGCGGAAAAACTTAGGTGTAGTCAATCCCATCTTCTTGATCAAAGCCTTGGACCACTAGTCTAGATTTGTTTCTTACTACGATGCCTCGGTCATCAGGTTTGTTCTTAAACACCCATTTCGTTCCAATGGGGCACTTGTTTGGTGGAAGATCGACCAGAGTCCACACCTTGAGTTTCCTAAACTGTTGCAGTTCTAATTGCATCGATTTAACCCAGTATGGATCCTGAAGAGCTGCACGAACGTTTTTAGGAACGATTTATGATATAAAACAAGAGAATATGCAGAAATTAATCAAACCAGATAGACTCCGCATCCGAACTCCATCAGTGATAGATCCTATTATGTTATCATGAGGATGATCTTTCAAGGTCTTGAAATCGGTAATCATGGGTGGGATGTGAGTGGGTGGTTGGTTAAGAGATTGTTGATGAGTGGTTAACAGTGTAGAGGATGGTGAGGTAGAGTGAATTGGGGAAATGGGACAGGTTGGTTGTGATGTGGTACATAAAGGTGATGAGGGTTGTGATGTTGACACAGATGGGGGTGGAAGATCAAATGAGGCTGAGGAAGATACGAGATGTAATATCATTTGCTGGTGTGTTTTGAGGGATAAGAGGTTCGACAGATAATGGAGTGGGAGAGATAATGTTTGTTGTAACATTGGAGATGGACGCATCATCATCGAAAACTAGAAGATTAAATGATTTGAACACCGTATCAGAGTCAAAGAACCAAGCTGGTTCTGAAGGAACAGCAGAGAAATTAGATTCCTGCCAATCAACATAAAATGACTCTTGAACGATACGTGTTCTCTTGTTATATGCCCGATAAGCCTTTTGTGAAGAAGAATAGCCTACAAAATAACATTCATCAGACACAGCGCCAAATTTTGTCTTCTACGCTTGAGTGTTCAATAAAGTTCACGAGAAACCTAATGGTCAAAAGAAGTCAATCAAGGGCTTTCTTTTGTGGAATAGTTCATACGGAGTCTTCATCTTGTCCTTGACTATCAACACCTTGTTGAGAACATATGAAGCACAGTTCCCCACCTCAGCCCAAAAGATGATAGATAAGGAGGATTCTATTAGCATTGTACGTGCAGCTTCAATGAGGGTGCGATTCTTTCGTTCAGCCACACCATTCTGTTGAGGGGTTCTCGTAGCACTGTATTGTCTTAATATTCCTTTGGTAGCACAGAAATAATCAAATATCTAATTCCTGAATTCAGTACCGTTATCACTTTGGATTGCCATAACCTTCCTCTTACTTATCATTTCAATAGAAAAAATTAACTTCTGCAGCTCCTCAGTAGTCTCTCCTTTGTGAGCAAGAAATCTCACCCAAGAGTATCTGGAATAATCATCTGTAATCACAAGGCAAAAAGATTTCTTAGCAATTGACTTAACACTGATTGTGCCAAACAGATCAGTATGTAACAACTCAGGGAATTTGAGATGCTATTTTCAATTTTAGGTGTGTGAGGTTTCTTATGTTGTTTTCCTTTTGCTCTTGCCATGCATTTCTCAACCACAGAAAAGTCTTTTAAAAGTAATCCCCTAAAAAGATTGTTTTTAACTAATTTGTTTATAATTTTGAAATTAACGTGGCCCAATCTGCGATGCCATAGGAAAGACTCAGAAGTGGAAGCTTTAGACAGAAGACAGGTGACAGTAGATGATGAATTCTTTGAACTCATGTCAAGAAGATATGTATCATGCTTCCTTGGAGCCCACATAAGTACCATATTATCTGGAATATCAATCTCAAATTTCAAAAAGAGACATTCATTGGACTTGAATAAGACCAGAATGCTTTTATCACAAATCTGAGAGACACTAAATAGATTGAATGCAAGCTCAGGTACATAGTTGACTTTCTCCAAGGTAAGTGAGCCATTGGAAACTTCGCCTTGACATATCATTTTTCCTCCTTTCTTGTCTCCGGCGAAAGCCACGTAACCACCATTTATTATTCGATAGTTAGTCAATAAATCTTTAAGTCCCGTCATATGTCTGGAGCAACCACTATCAACATGCCATATATTATTTACAACTTTGGTGGATGACTCCTGTAGGAATATCAGAGAAAAGTTAACCAGGTGAAACAGGAACCCAAGTTTGAACAACTTTTGATTTAGGAGAAAGAGATTTCTTACAAAATAAAATCTTAACTAATTGATTTAATCTATTCCCAAGAGAATTTCTATTAACATGTCTATGATGAAGCTGAGGACAGTGCTTAACAACATGATCATCTTTACCACATTGAAAACCGTGTGGTTTTAATCTAGGTCTATTATGTAATGAGGTAGGAATTTTATCAATGCATATTTCCTCATCACATTCAGATAATCTAGAATCGTCATCACTGTATGTCTCATACATGTTAACAGGGCCGTCTTTATTTGAAAAAGAATGATTTTGTATGGAAGAAGATGAGGTGTCATCTGAGATACATGTGATACTAGTACCACTAGTACTTGCCTCAGATGAAGATGTAATCCTGTCATTAAACACAGAAATTTTAGCAGGGATAAAAGATGGAATAGGGTGAGAAAAGAATTTTTTGTAAGAGTTAATTTTAATTTTCTCATCACTTTTCATAGTAATATCAGACACAAGATCAACACAATCAAAAGATGTATCAACATCACAATCCACAGCATTTAAAGAGGAAACAGAAACATCACTAGAATATAAAGAAATAGAGTCTTTTATAGCATTACTAGAGACAAAAACCGAATTTAAACTAGAGTTATGATCTAAAATAGAATGCTGAGGTTCAGGTGTACTAAGGCTAGAACATCCAAGCCCGCTAGTCGGTCCATAATTGTACTCCTCACGAACATGCATAGGATTCACACCTTCTAAACCTGCAGACATACTATTAGTATCTATTTGGATCAAATCATTAGAAGGATGGGGAACGGTGTTAGGATCAAGTATTGAATGAAATACTAACTCATAAACGCGTATACCGAATCAAATAGTGCGGAATCCTATTTGATTGGCGATCCAATCAGTGAGAACGCACGTAGAATCAATTGTAGATTGAATCTAAACGTTAAGAACGATTGGTAATCGATCTAGTGCGATCTATGAACTTGGAACAGGTTCTTAGAGGTCTCTGGACGGCTAGGGTACGTATCTATTCGAAGTGCTTCGTTTTCCATTATTTAAGTTGTATTTATAGGTTAGTGTTTCTCATTCGGGCGACTGAACCAGAAGTATGGTTCAGTCGTGTGATTGAGCCATGCGGTTGATCCATTCGCACGACTGAGTGTTCAGTCGTGCGACTGAGCCAATCTCCTGTTACAATCATACGACTGATCCAGTCTACTGGTTCAGTCGTGCGACTGAGTCATTCGCATGAAGTTGTTCATGCGTATGGTCCATTAGCACGGGACATTTGCATGAGAACTTCATAGTACAAAGTTTGAATATATTTCTTAAACCTTACATTACTAAGATTAATTCAAACAACGACAAACCTATATAGTTGGTCCACTAAGCGTTAAACTACTAATCAATGAAATAATAAACATTATAAGTACAACCACACATTGTATTTCATTAAGTACCCATTCAATTACATATATTCATTCAATCAAGAGCCTTTCATTACGAATATCAAACGATTATATCAGTGTAACAAAATGAAAGTCATTTACATTTAAGCACACTAGAACTAGAACTAGGGATGTGTACCAACAAACTCCCCCTTAGACCTAGTTCTACCTATTCTTTGACTTTCTTTGTAAACACTGCATGTCTCTTGACTCTTTCTTCCTTTGAAACCCCAGCATGAATATCAAGTGCGAAGCATAAGCGTATAACATGTTGAAATTGAAGTGCTTGCACGATATCCTACGTATAAAAATAATGGCCACTTGTATAGCGTATTTATATCAGCTGCTGACAAGTTTGTGAGCCACATAGGGTCAAACACCCTTACTGTCTCCATCATCCCCTCTCTATCCAAAACAATGACGGCTTCTCCTGTACGCCAGTCATAATACCACCATTTAAAATGGGTTGTAAAGTCTTGTGGCATCTCCCTCAAAGGTATACGTGACATCGTGCGCGGAGGTCGCCATTTCAAGACAACGGTCGGCCTTCCAGTAGTGGATTAACTTCAGACCTTTTGATATACCTCGTCGGTGGTTGAGGTCTGAAGTTAACCCACCTGGTGCGATATTCTCGTTTCAATGCAGCCTCGAACTAGCCAGACATCTTCTTCAGGTTAGCATATAACAGTTTTAGACGTGCCAGCTGGTTGAGCTCAAACCCAGGAAGAGTCTTTAGATCATGTGGAAATCTAAAGTACTCTATTCCCCTCTCCCTCTTCACTGCATACATACTTAGATCCTTAAAGAATGCCCACGCTAATATCTTCCCTGACACCTTGAGATGCTTCTTCACTTTGTAGAGCTTGGTGTACGTACTTGTCTTTGGTGCAACGCGCTGGGCTCGGATTTCTACAAAACAAGCCGCCCATTCAGCCTTTCTGATGTCCACATTAGCGTCCGAGGCTTGGGCTTGGCTTGTTGAAGTTCTTGCTTCCTTTTCCATTTGATTCAGCTTCTCCACTGTATCACTGCCGAGAGTACTTCCCAAATTAGGAACCACATTTCCCTCTCGGTCAGTGTACTCTGGATAATGCTGGGCTGTGACGTCCTCAATCTCTATTTCGTCAACGTCGTTAAGATCATCGTCACTCGCCACATCAATGGTTGGAGCGTCCTTCACAATCTCATCCGGGTTTAATCGGAATATCTCAACAGGTTACTCGTCAGTAAGATCATGAATTATTTCTCCTTCTTTAGGAGTATAACTCACGGACCTCCTGATGATCCCTTGCAAATCAAGTATCATTGTTAATTGAGACTTGATTTGTTATAGGGGAGCAACATCAAATTCGTCTTGCTGAGATGTTTGATCTGCTTGAATTAAACATGAAAACACATCAATAGTTAGTAAGTAATCAAGCCAGTCAAACATTGAATCACAATATATAAACATTAATTACATAACATTAATACAAGATTTCAAGTACAAAAGTTTTATAAACATAGACATCTAAGCTTTACTTTTGTCCTTGATCATGTCAGGAGCTTCTTTAGTCGGAGAAGAGGGTGGTGCAGAGGATGAGGCTCTCTGGTCTTGATACTTTTTGCACCGCCTCTCACTTTCCTCTTGGGCACCCGAAGCAAATGGATCCCCTTCTTCTTTATCATCTCCCCATCTGCATCATCACCTCCCTCTGTATCTTCACCTTCATCATCACCATCATCATCATCATCATCATGTCTATCATCATCATCACCATCATCACCATCTCCCTCTCCAATCTTCAAAGGCTCATCCTTTGAGCCATTAAGTTTGAGCAGGATGGTCCTCTTTGCATCCTCCAACTCCTCAGTCTTCGTAGAAGATAACACGTTCTACTCCTTGAGTTGGGTAATCTCTAGACTCTAAGCAGCCATTTGCTGAGCCTGCTCCTTAATCTTCTGTGCATACTGAGAGATCTGCAGTGATTGTGCAGCAGTAAGCTCCACTAACTGTCGAAGCTGTGCAGTCTTCTCGTCATCGGTAGCTAACAACTTCAGCACCATACGATTTAGTGTTGAAAGTTGTTCCTCTACTCCACTTGGAGGTAGAGACTATCCGGAAGGGGAAGATGGGTGAGATGATGGTCCTGCTTGGTGGCTAGTGGTGGTGGTGGTGGTGGCTATGGGAGGTGGTATATGAGTGGATGGAGACGGGTGAGCTGTAGTAGTGGTGGAAGTAGTGTAGATGGGTGGTGGAATGGGTGTGGTAGTGATGGTGGGTGAGGTGGTAGGAGTGGTGGTGGTAGTAGTGGTAGTGGGTGAGTGAGTGGTGGTGGTAGATATGGTGGCAGTGGTGATGGAGGTAGAAATCAGTGTGAACCTCCGTCTCTTTGGCTTCATCCCATTGGGCTGAGCCATACTCTTCTTCCTCAAGCCCCTCGAGGAGGATGCTCCCCCTCAAATGCCGGGTTGGTATGGGGTATAAGTATGATCTATAGTAGTCCTCCCAGACGCAGCTTGGCGTCCTCCAACCGCCTCCCTTCCATTTTCGGTGGCAACCACCCTGCTCCCCACTGTTCTCGTCAACGGCTCATTATCACTCTCCTCCTCCTCATCAGTTTTAAACTCCTGATGGAACCCAGCTATGTCAGCTTCTCCCTGAGTGGATGGTGGAGGTGTAACATCTATGGTGGTGGCCCTAGATTGAGTGGGGCTCGTGTCTCCACCATCACCACTATCATCATCATCCGAGTCATCAGATGGAAGAGAAATTGGCTCAACATCTGAGTCACTCTCCTCATGGCGCCACTTACGCCTTACCGGCGCCACGTAGTCAGCCTGGGCCAAATGCCCGAAGAGGCTCTTCACAGGGGGCTTGACTTGCTTCCCCCTGTAGACCTTCATGTGGCCCAAGGTCATGTCATCCATCACCTCGAGTGTCACCGCATCCTGGCTATCCTTAGGCAGAGAGGGCAGCTTCCTATCAATAATCATCTGGAGAAACCTCAGGTACATGCAGAAACCCTCTTTGCCTTTAGCCTCCAGATTCTCAATAAGGTGTGAGAATATCATGCTCGAGAAGCTGAAGGGGTGGTTCAGCACCAGTGCTACGTAGGCAATTTGAATCTGGTCTGATAGGTCATCAAACCCACCCCTCCTTGACGCCATGCACTTCAGTATCACATGTGCCAAGTACTTAAACTGGGGACAGAGGTTGCTTTTGTTAAGCACCCCAGCATTGATGTCCCCAGAGTACTTCATCCTGAGAAAGCACCCTCTTACCGTCAGAGGGTGTAGCCTGGTTGGGTGATCAGTATCATCACCCAGAGCGAGTACTCGACGTATGTCCACAGTAGTAATCTTGATATCATGACCAAAAATAGTACTACGGATGCTGTATGGCTCATGTGAGTGATAAACCGATGTCCCCTCCCAGAAGGCCTGCTGTATAGACTTGTAGGGGGTGCACTGTATAGATATAGCTCTGTGGATCCGAGATTTCTTCAGGAAGGCTATGATCCTAGCAAACTCGGCATCGTTCCGAGTTGTGGCGTCCAAATGAGCACAGATGTTGTGCTTGGGGTTGATGGACCACCGATCAGCCATAGATCTGTAATACAATACACATAAACGTTAGATCACCACCCAACAAAAATCAGTTTAAATTAACCTGGTTGAACTTATTCTGGTTCAATCATACGATTGAACCATGCGACTGAGTTCAGTCGGTTGACCTATCATGCGATTTAATACATTCGGGTGATTGAATCAAGCGACTGAGTTCAATCGGATGACTGAGCTTGCGATTGGTTCAGTCTGCCGACTGAGCTCATTCGTATCAGTCACTCGGCCGATTGGCTCAATCGTCCGACTCAGTCGTGCGATTGTAGTTCATCCGGGAGTCCAGTCGCATGACCCACTGTTCGGTCGACTAAAATTTGAATTTTGACCAATTCTTAGGACAAGACATCGTGTTATGCTTCATTAGACTCGCAATCAATAGACTAATAACCTAATAACTTTGATTTCAACATTTTACTTAGTTTAGTTAGGTTATTTGTCCTATTTCAGTCTCGGGTCTATTTAGGGCCAAATCTCTTGATTTTGGAGTCATATCGATGGTATTTTTGCAAGATTACACCGCATTATACCTGTATAAACACTAAAGAGTGTCAGAGATTGAAATACGCAGGTAAATTTGGTCTGAAGAAATTTTGTAGAGTAACGACACTTATGCGATTTTAGGGCGATTAAAGGGTGATGAGTTTATGCGATCGACTATGGCCCTATTTATACTGAATCTGATTTCAATCGGGCGACTGAACCCATTCGCGCTGTTCATTCGGGTGATTGGACCTCGGTCGTGCGATTGGTTAAGTCAATCACATTCAGTCGACCGACTGGGTCTCAGTCGGGCGACTGACTCATTCGCGCAGCTCCATTCGAGCGACTGGCTCAATCTGGTAAGCCATTCGTGTGAAAGGTTCATACTCAAGCTCCATTTGGCTGTCTAGGGCATGAGTATGGTCCATTCGTACGGTTGGTCCATACTTATGGTCCAGTCGTGCGTATGGGTCATACTCGTGATTTTGACTTTGTGACCATTTTACATTTTACACCCTTTGACTATTGATTAGACATTTTGAGCAATCGATCATCTCAGACATGATCATTTTAACTTTAAGAACTTGTGATCACCTCAGATGTGATTCTTTTAAAACAGTTTGTTACCTCAGACGTGACTCATTTTAGTGATTTACTCACAGATTGATTTCCATTGCATAGTCCGACATTTAAAACTAACTAACTAAGATTCAAACAAATTAAAACGCCTAGAATTAAGAAGCAAAACGAAAACTTATTTTTGTATTTTTGTGGGAGGTTGAAATCCTAGATAGCATTACATTACTTTGATCACAACTGGAGCGATTCATTATGGAATCATACAGGTTTGTCAAATTATTTGGGATAATTTATCAAAGCCTTTTGATTTGGATTCTGGTTTTCATCGAGAGTCATAAGCAAGTTTAGGAAATCATACTAGTTCTGTAAGATCCCACATTGATTTGGACTTTCAAGAATTGCTGCTCATGATGATTGTCAGTATACTTGTCCTCTTAAATCCATACATAGATTTTTGACACACGTTGGTAATTATTTAGGGTTTAATTATTTCAACAAGCATTTGTGGATCCCACACTTATATGGTAATCAACATTCCTCAGGAGATTTTTGAGTGGTCTATGGGTATTGTGACAAGAAGAAACTATTCTAAGAGCTTTCAAAGAGATGCAAAGCCTCAGGTCAGTGCCATCGCACAATAGAGAGGGGCAAACAACAATGAATTCTAGAATATTTAGATTATGCTTATCCTCAGGTCAGTGCCACCGTACCGCAGAGAGGCACACAACCTATCCTCTTGTTTGAGCAATTATTTTCTTTTTGCACAGATCGTATATGTTATCAGCTAGATTGGTTTTTGCATTTTTATATGCTTTGCTCATTTTATGGTCAACCGCACACTTTTGTGGCGTTAATTTTGCTCGTCGCCCCTTATTGGAACTTGGTTGATTGTGTTAACCAGGGATAAGATGATAACCCACAGCTTGTTGAACAACTTAGTTTAAAATTGAAATCACCAACGAGATCTACTAATCTATTGTATTGAATCTACCGACATATCATCTAATGATCTAGCAACCTCTAGGTCTACTTTCTCCGTGTTCCCTTAGTAGCAGCTAGTTTTACTATTGTTTTTCCTTTTATGTTGCTTAGACTTCGCAGACTTATACTTTGAAGTTTACATCAATAATCAGTTAACTTATTGTAAAGTCTCAAACTCTTTGTTCCTGTGTATTATCATTTTCCATAGTCATTGAATCAGTATCACAGATACGATCTCATTTCTAGAATCTCCTCCTCCCGTGTTTTTAAGTAAATAAATACTAAAAACTAAACTAATCTCCCCCTAAAATTCTAAAACCGAAAATCCTTTGTGTTTTTGGATTTTTATGACAGGAAATTAAAATAAAAGAAAATAAAAGAAAATAAAAGAAAATAGAAGAAAATAAAAGAAAACTAAACCGGTGTCAGACTAAGCAATTTCATCTTCTGGAATTACTTCACTTTTCTTTTTGACGCCGTTGACCTCTAACAGATATAGAAAACATGGTTTATCAAAAGCATTTGTATAGTAGTCAGCGCGTTGAAAATCAGTATTTATTTTAACCACATCGATTAGGTGCTTTTCAAAACAGTCACGTATAAAGTGATATTTTATGCCGATGTGTTTGGTCTTAGGATGTTGGACATGATTTTTTGTTACTGCAATGACAGCAGAGTTATCAACAAAATAGGAGTAGAAGAGAAATGCAAACAGTAGTCCTGCATTTGCTGTTGTATCCATATGATTTGTGAACAACAACTTGCTACAGCAACGTATTCGGCTTCACAGGTTGACAAAGCAACCAAGGTCTACTTCTTACACTGCCAGGTCACTAATCTTCTCCCAAAGAATTGATATCCTGCTGAAGTGGACTTGTAGTTCATTTTGCAGCCACCGTAATCCAAGTCACTATACGCTGTAAGCTCAAAGTCATCGTCATGAGGATACCACAACCCAAGTGTTGGTGTACCCTTCAGATAACAAAATATCCTTTTGACCCCTATCAGATGGTTAACCTTTGGCTTCGCCTGATATCTAGAACATAGACATGTAGCATACATGATATCAGGTCTTGATGCAGTGAGGTACATGAGAGATTCAATCATTCCTAGGTACATGGTGGCATCGACCAGATCACCTTTCTCGTCAGGTGCCACATCATGGTTTGTAGCAAGTGGAGTTCCAGCTGTGGAAGCACATGTCAAACCGACTGAGAATATCTCCTACATACTTGGTCTGATGTAGAAATATTCCCTTTCATGTCTGATCCACCTGTAACCTGAGAAAGAACTTCATCTCTCCCATGGCACTCATTTCAAACTCAACCTTCATTACTATTCAAACTCTTTACATAAATCCTTGTTCTTGAAACCGAAGATTATGTCATCAACATAAATCTGAACAAGCAGCAGGTCACCATCCTTTTCTTTAATGAACAATGTGCAGTCAATTACACCTCTGCGAAATCCGTGTTTCACAAGGTGAGTCGAGAGTTTCTCATACCAGGCTCTGGGAGCTTGATGAAGCCCGTATAAAGCCTTGTCAAGTTTGTAAACTCTGTCCCGATGATATGGATCCTCAAATCCCTCGGGTTGACTGACGTACACTGTCTCTTGGATTTCACCATGAAGAAATGCACTCTTCACATCCAGTTGATAGACTTTAATCTTCATGTAAGAGGCATAGGCTAGGAAGATACGGATGGCTTCCATTCTCGCCACAGGTGCAAATACTTCATTGTAATCTATTCCCTCGACTTGTTAAAATCCTTGAACTACAAGCCGAGCCCTGTTCCTGATGATGATACCTTGATCATCTTTCTTACACTTCAAGACCCATTTGGTACCAATAACTTTAGCACCTTTAGGTCTATCAACTAGTGTCCATACTCCTAACTTCTTGAACTGAAGAAGTTCTTCTTGCATGGCACTGACCCATGCCTCATCATTCAGGGCTTCACTAACGTATTTTGGTTCAAACTGAGACGCAAAACAACGATATGCACGATCGTGAAGGTATCCTTTTCCATTACCGATGCATAATCAGCTGAATATAGCTGATTTCTAGTCTGAACTCCTGATCTGACATCCCCAATGACATTGTCTAGAGGATGATAGACATTTAAGCGTGATCCAGGAGTGGTGGGAACAACTACCTCAGAACTAAGATTATGGATGTTTGGTTATGTATCTGAGGCAGTAGGAGTTTGAGATTCCAAAGACGCAGAGGCATCAATGTCAGATGCTTGTGGACTTGCAAGAATGGGAACCTATTCCTCCTTATTGTTCTAGTCATCCTCCACAGCTTCATCATCAGAGGAGGAGTCATTTTCCTCGAGTGCTCCCCTTGACTGGGTAGACGATGCACACTGTGAACCAGATGATATGACATCTTGTGATGGTGTGTTTAAAACCTTAAACATTATTTTGGTTGCCAAGTCATCGTCAGAGGTGAAGAGAGGGATGATGAAGGACTTGAAGAAACCAACATAGTCGAAAAAAAAGGTGGGTCCTTTTCCAGCAGGAGGGGTGGTATATCTCTAAACGTCGACATTACACCATAGTTCTACTTGACCCGTTGAGTTGTTGTAGACTCGCTTATTCGGTATGTTGTATCCAAGAAAGATTCCTTCATCAGCCTTCTCACTGAACTTTCCCTCCTGATTTTTCTACAGTAGTGTGCACGGTGCGCCAAACGGTTCGAGATACTCTAGATTTGGTTTACGTCATTGAAGTAACCCGTAACATGTCTTGCCATGATGTTTAACTACCAGAACTCGATTCAATGTGTAACATGCTTTGGCAACTGCCTCATTCCAGAATTGGATAGGCAGCTTCGAGTCTGCTAGCATTATCCGTGCTGTCTCTATTAAGCTGCGATTCTTTCTTTCAGCAATGCCATTCATCTGAGGAGTGTAGGTGGATGTGAACTGGTGCATAATTCCCTTTTCTTTACAGAAGGCCTCCATCCATTGATTCTTGAACTCGGTTCCGTTGTCTGAGCGGACTTGTCTGACCTTCAGCTTGTAGAGAGACTCCAGTGTAGTTACTAACTCTTTGAATGACTCAAATGTTTCTGATTTTGATTTCAGAAACATCACCCAAGAGAATCTTGAGTAGTCATCTGTAACTACATAGCGGTACAAGTCGCCTGCGATGCTTCTTGTACTGACTGGACCAAACAGATCCATGTGAAGAAGTTCAAGAGGAAGTTCGATGGAGTGAACTTTCTTTTCCTTATGAGACTTCTTTGTCTGTTTGCCTTTATTGCACGCCACACAGAAATCCGGAAGTTGGAAGTTTTTGACGTTAACTCCTCTCACTAGATCCTTCTAGATCAAGTGATTCATCTTCCGTGGATTAATGTATCCCATTCTCCGATGCCAGGAGATGGAGTCCTTCTCAGTTGCCTTTGACAAGAAGCACTAAACTTGTTGATCTGTTATGGAGGCCTTTGATAGATCCAAGACATAAAGGTCATTATATCTTGAGGCAGACATTAAGACTTGGTCCTCCGGGATGACATAGTCCTTTTTCAGGACATAGCACTTCTTGTTATCAAACACTACTTTAAACCCTTTATCACAGATGAAACTAAGTTATTCTGAAGTTCTTGAACGTAGTTTACCTTGTCAAACTTTACTTTCTGATTTCCCATTTCCCCTTGAGCTGTGATATACCCTCCTTTGTTTCCAGCAAATGAAACATGACCTCCTTTTATTTGTTTGACGTTTGATAGGAGTTCCCTATTCCCAGTCATGTGCCTGGATGCTCCGCTATCGACAATCCACGTGTTGGTTTCAGCATTATAGCGAACACCCTGCACATTCAATTGAAAACATTAGTTCAGGTTAGGGACACAAGCCTTTACTGGCTTGGGTGACCCAGAGGCATCACGCATCATAAATTCCACCCATTGACCTTTTGAGGGTGATGGACAATCTATGGTCTGCTTGTTCTCATTTTCAGATGCATGGATAGATTTCTCTTTCCATAAGCCAGTCTTATGTAAGGCCTGTTTGTGATAAACAGACGACTGGTAGATAGGTTGAACTTTAGGTTCACTGACTCTTTTTGGTGGAGTCATGGATCTTCTCTTGGAAGAGCTCACTTTAGTGTCATAAAGTTCTACCTTCTTCTTAGGCGTCTGATGATAATAAGGACAATAAGACACAATATGTCCATACTTTCCACAGTTGTAACATGATCTGCTTTCAACTTGACAATTTAAATGTTTCTGTGGAGAGGTATGGGACACCCGTGTGACATTGTTTTGTTTGGGTTTTGACATTTCTTGCTTAGTTTTTTATCTGATTTAACAAAATTAATTGTTTGAACGTTTGTAATATCTTTTACCTTTTGTTTCTCTGGACTTAGACATGAAGCACGAGGGTGGTTAACTTGTTTGGTCTTTTTGGGTTCAGAATTAGACTTGGTTGACCCAGACTTAACTTTGAACTTTTCAATTTGTTCGTCCATATTAACAATAGGCATCTTTTCTTTTGATTTCAAAGTGGTCTCCTTCTATTTAGTGATAGATTCAATGAATTTACGTGCTGAATCTGGATCACTAACTAGAGGAATCGACACCACATGATCCTTGATTGTGTTGTTATTTATTGGTTTACTTTTTGCATTCATCAAGGTCTCAGGTGGTGGTGGAACCACTTTATATCCCAAACCCTCCCCATTGTTACGTTCTCTCACTAAGTGTTGGACAATGTGAGAGGAACTTGTCCAACTGTGCAGTTTTTGTTTTAGTGAATTTACTTCTACTTCTAAAACTGCCTTCTGTTTCTTAGTGTCTTCTAGGGAGTTTAGATAGTACCTAATGTCATTAGCTTGGTTAAAGGCTACTACTTCTGTTTCCCTAAGCTGTTTGTTCAAAAAGTCAATCTTTTCTTTGTAACCGTGCTCATTTTGTTTTAAAACTCTATTGGCTTCTGTGCACAGTTGTAAATCCTTTACTAAGCTATCATTATGATCTAATAACCTAGCAAACTTCAAATCAATGCTTTCCCTAAATTTATTACAATCAGAACACACATGATTATCAAAAAGTTGGTCAGTAGTACTTACCTGAGGAAGTTCTAACGAATCAGCCATCAAGGCAGAGTCGGGTGTCTCTGGTTCTGGTGATTCTGACGTTGTTGTAGATTTCCCTTCTTCAGGCATGTAATTGACCACAGTTGCAGTCTCTTCAGTGTTAGACATAGCTAGTTCCACTACAATATCTCCTTCATTAGCTGAGTCATCATCTAAATCTTCAACACTTACAATATTGGATTCTCCCGGAGAGACAAACCGAAAGCTCCAATCTTGTCCTTCGTCATCATGAGCAGCCAAGGATTTAGGATGCTTGCTTGACGAAGTAGGACTAACTGTGGATTTTGTTATGATTCCCCACTTCATTTTCCAGAAGCAACAGATTCTGGAGCCTTGAATCTTTACCTGCTGTGAACGCTGAATACTGGTCCTCCATTACTATCAACTTTAACTTTGGAACAAAATTGTTTCTGCTTGTGCGAATGAAGGTGTGCGATTTGACAGCTCGTGCAATTGAACAATAAGAATGGCTCAAACGTGCGAATGAACCAATGCGGATGAATCAATCGTGCGTATGGACAGGTGCGGATGAACAATGCGACTAGACAGTTCAATCGTACGAATGAAGGTACGAATGAGTCCAATCGTGCGTATGAGGGATGCGTATGAGCTCAGTCGTGCGATTGAGTCAATCGGGCGACTAAAGCTGCTGGATTTTGAAAATTCGAAGGTTTAAGATATTTTGGACTCAAAAACAAGAATTTTCACTAACCCTAATTGCCGTATGCCGGGAAAAGTTAACTTTACGAACTGGAGACGTCTAAAACACCGTTCGACACAAAAGGATTGCGTTTTTAGTGGAAAAACACAATTTTTATATCAAGAATGATTGAATCACACGTAAATCAAGAGCCAAAGCTCTGATACCACTTGTTAGGATCAAGTATTGAACGAAATACTAACTGATAAACGCGTATACCGAATCAAATAGTGCGGAATCCTATTTGATTGGCGATCCAATCAGTAAGAACGCACGTAGAATCAATTGTAGATTGAATCTAAACATTAAGAACGATTGGTAATCGATCTAGTGCGATCTATGAACTTGGAACAGGTTCTTAGAGGTCTCTGGACGGCTAGGGTACGTATCTATTTGAAGTGCTTGGTTTTTCCACGATTTAAGTGGTATTTATAGGTTAGTGTTTCTCATTCGGGCGACTGAACCACAAGTATGGTTCAGTCGTACGATTGAGCCATGCGGTTGATCCATTCGCACGACTGAGTGTTCAGTCGTGCGACTGAGCCAATCTCCTGTTACAATCATACGACTGATCTAGTCTCCTGGTTCAGTTGTGCGACTGAGTCATTCGCATGAAGTTGTTCATGCGTATGGTCCATTAGCATGGGCCATTCGTATGAGAACTTCACATTACAAAGTTTGAATATATTTCTTAAACATTACATTACTAAGATTAATTCAAACAACCACAAACCTATATAGTTGGTCCACTAAGCGTTAAACTACTAATCAATGAAATAATAAACATTATAAGTACAACCACACATTGTATTTCATTAAGTACCCATTCAATTACATATATTCATTCAATCAAGAGTCTTTCATTACAAATATCAAACGATTACATCAGTGTAACAAAATGAAAGTCATTTACATTTAAGCACACTAGAACTAGAACTAGGAACTGTGTACCAACAAACAGGCATAGGTGAATAACAGTAGGTACTAGGAGGAGGATAAACCTTAGCATTTTCATATCCCAAACCTGTTTTAATCCTAGCCTCCCATTGAGATTTACATAAATCATCATGTTTCATTCCCGATATGGTCCATTTATCAAGTTTTGACTGAAGCTTGCTTGTTTCAAACTCAGCAAGAGCAACTCTTTCAGTCAAATTATTAACCTTAACATTTCTTTCCAAAACAATTCTTTTTAAATGATCGTTTTCTTTTAAGGCCTCGTTTAATTTAACAAAGTATTTTGACTCATTTTTTAAGCTCCTCATTCATTCGTTTCAAACCTATTTCATTATCGATCAATAAACGATTAGCTTTATAAACCGCAAATAGTCTGATTTTGCAAGCAGATGAACACATATCTCGAATTACCTCATAGGGAAGTCCCGTCACCACTTTCTCAGCTGCAAGAGCTTTCTCACATTGACACACCAGAGTACTCATCTTGTTTTCCTCAACAGTGGTAGCATCATCATCATTATCCTTTGCTAGCTCTGTGGTTTGAGTTTCTTGCTTCCCAAACTCCTTCTGATTTCCTTCTTTCAATTTCTCCTTCTCGTTCAACTCTTCAACCTCTTCAATTTCATCCTTAAATTCCTTGAATGGATCAAAATCTTCCTCACAATTCACCTTCATCTCCTCTTTCACAATCTCAGCCACCAACGCTTGATTAACCTCTTCTCTTGTCTCTTCTACTTCTGCGCTCCAATCAAAGTTAGAGATCAATGCGGTCTGTTTCTTGTGACTCGTCTCCTCTTTTCCCCCACTTGCAACCAATCTTGGAATTCCTGAATTACTGGGATCGGTGACATTGGCAGTGGACATTCGCGTTTGAAGTGTCCCAATTGCTTGCAATTAAAGCATCTCAGCTTGGACTTATCGAAACCGAGTTTGGAGTTAGAACTTTGACCTCTAAAATTCTTTCTACCAGTTCTCTCCATAAATCTTCGGGCTCTAAGCGTCAACATCACCATTTGCCGTTGAATATCAGTCTCTTCGAGATCATCGGGATCCACCTGATACATATCCTCTATCGTCATTCCTTTACCTTTCAAATCCCCAGCTACTAATGCTTTATAACTCTTAACAAACATGCCAAAAAGAGCCATTGTCTCAACTGGAACAGAAGTTTCAACAATTGTTTCAAGTTCCCTTGCTCTCTTCATGTATTACCACAACCTCTAGAGTAATCACATGAGTTCACTGCTCCTTGAAGAGATGCTTGTATTAGAGAGCTTGCAGCGGAAGACAGTAATGCAGCATTCTAAGAATAACTGGATGTAGGCATCATAGACTGATTGAATTCCCTCCTTTTCAGATCTAAGTCAAAGGACTTCAGCTTGTTAATTACGTCCATCACCTTATAGTCAGCAAAATCTCTTTCTTGCTTCAACATTGTCACTTGTAAACTCCACTGAGGTGGAAGAGAGTCTAAGAGCTTATTTACTTGCTCATGATTACCCAACTGATCATCATACTTCTTTAAAGTACTTGAAACGGACAAAAATCGATTAGTGATGTCAGTAAGGTCTTCATTTTTGTGTCTAACAAATGAATTGAACTCCTTTTGAGCTTGGGCTTTCTTGTCTTTCTTGAGATCCTCATTTCCGTCATAGAACTCACACAAGGCATCATACAAAGATTTTGCATATTTGTGTTCAGTAAATCGATTGTAAATATCGGGTGCAAGACATAGTGTTAAGGCTCCGAAGCTTTCTGGTCTCGATCAATCAACTTTTGATCCTTCTCGGTGAATGTGGAAGAATCCGTGTTTCGAGATACTGTGCCACCGATAGTAACCGTTGGCTTGTGCGGACCAATGATGATTGAATCCCATTGATTGTGATCAGTGTAAAAGAAGAAGGCCTTGAGACATCTCTTCCAGTCTTCAAAATTGACCCCGTTTATGAGTCTTGGAGGTCTATTGAGAGCAACACTCTCTAGATCAGCAAGAGTGAGAGAAGTCATCTTTGACATGATAATTTCGCTGAACAAAAAGGTATTTTCGCAGAAAAATGTAGTTTCGCTGAGATAGTTTCGCTGAAGCTAATTTCGCCCGGACAAGGATACTTTCGCTGACAATTTTGGCAGCAATTTCGCTAGCCAAAGCAGACAAATGCTTAGTTTCGCTGTGAGTTTCGCAGGAAACAAGCTTGAACTTTTGTTCAGGGTACCTTCGGTAGCAATTTCGCTAGTAAAGTCACACGAGCACAGATGAACTTTCGTTCGAAAATTCTAGTTTCGCAGAAAACAACAAGAGTGAAAACAGTAGTTTCGCTGGAAGAAAAGTATAGTTTCGCTGGAAGAATACTTAGTTTTGCTGGATGAACCAGAAAACCCTTTAAACCTCGAAAACAACCTGAAATCACCCAAATCTCAATGTATTTGAAATATGATGATTCACAAATCTTCCCCAATAAAAACAAGCAAAATTCAATCAATTTCCATATCAAATACACTCTAATTTGATATAGAAATGAAGAAATAGTAGTATTGAACAAAAATAACCAAAAACCTCAAACAAAAATAACCATTTTGTTGGTCCATTTGATCGGTTTTTCGGTGCAGAAGATGGTTTGAATCGTTCAATCCCATCAACAAACAACACACACAAAGATTTGAAGAACAAAGAAGACCAAAATGTATTCAAAGATGATTCAATAAGCAACAATACTAATGAAATAAGATAAGCTCACTATTTTCAATAAGAACCAGCTTACAATAGCCTCTTGCAACAGAAATATTCGATTAGGGTTTTGCAAGGATACCCCACAATGAACAAAATGAAATCTATATATATAGCAGTCTTAGTTTCGCAGACAGTTTCGCTGTAAACTAAACTATGATGCCGAAACTATAGTTTCGCCCGGCCGAAACTATAGTTTCGCCCGGCAGAAACTGCAGTTTCACCGGGTAAACTTACAGCTGACTGTGAGCGAAACTACAATTTCGCTCACAGTTTCGCTTGACTACAAAAATAGATAAATAAACTAAACAACTTACAAAAGAAATCTAACATAAATCCTATTACATAGAAATGTAAACAAATACTAATCTAAGGTAAGTCCAACCTATACTTGATCTTCAATTACAAAACAACATTAATAACATGTGTGAATAGATGCCAATCTTGCCCTGCCAAGTAGCCTCCCTGCGTGCCACCCTTTACAACCATTACCTGCCAACTGAAAATGCATAAAAATCAGCATTGCTGAGTGAGTTCTAGTTTTAGTATATAAAAATACCTTACACATTTCGTACATAAAATACTCTTTTCATATAAAGACTTTCTTTATGTTCACACATGTTTATTCGTTATCGTACGTATTCATTCGTTTCATACTTTATCATTTCATTCGTTATCGTTCATTTCGTACTTTATCATTCATACTTCATTAGTTTGCTCGTTTCGTACTGATTCTAGATCCTGTCAGGCTTTTCCCCCATCTTGGTCCGAAACCACCATCCCGAGCACAAATCCCCATTACTAATTGGCACAAAGCCCGTGGCCTGAAGCCACCATTCTAGGCACGAAGCCTCATTTCTATCTGGCACAAAGCCCGTATCATATCTTGGCACAAAGCCCGGTCGAATGATAAGGATCCCGTTTCATACTATGGGTTTAGTCACCAAGACTGATCCCCCTGTGTGTGAACCCTCACGGGTTAAAATGACATGTTATAAAACACACCGTTGAGCTAACAACTCACAAAGAGTTGTGATCCTCCTTTAAATTTGCTTGCAAGCCTTTTCTTTCTTTCATTACCTTTTACTTTTCATCTTTGTGATCTTTCACTTTGTTACGTTATACTTTGCATTCATTTATACATTCGTCATACTACGTAAAGTAATAACATAATACTTAATGTATATTATATTCTAATATAAATACGTTTTGAAAACCAATAAAAGATAACATCTCATACGCATATGCATATCATACATTTATCACAACATCATGCATATACTATTCATAAACCCTCGCTTATTCATGCTTAGAATAGTCCAAAACAGCCCACAAGTCAAACTAGGGTCAAACCCTAAAATTTTGTTTTTCTTCAAAATTTCAGAAAAATTTCTAAGTGTTGAGCGCATGGGAACTATTTGGGCGTAGCAGCCTTGTTTGGGCGTTTCTCGACTATGCAGGCACATGAGCCTATACTTAACCATTTCTCACTTGGGCGCATGGGTACTATTTAGGCGCATCACCCTATAGATAGGCATTTCAGCTAAATACTTAGGCACATGAAGCACTGTTCAGGCACATCAACCTACACTTAAACTTTTAAGCCAAATTTTCAGGCGCATGGGCCCTGTTTGGCCGCATGACCTCACCTAAAACTTTTCTAAGGCAAAACACTAGGCGCATGAGCCCTGTTTGGGCGCATGAGCACCTACTTATACATTTCTAATATATTTTTCAGTCCCAAACTCATTCTTAACATGTTCTAAGCCTCATACTATCATTGTAAGCTTCAACACATCATGTACAACCATAAAATATCCATATACAGGCAACTATACATACGGTCACACATGTACAAGTTATAAAAATGGTTTACATGTATTTCAGCCCCAAAAATCTTTAAAAACATGTAAAATGTGGGGTCTAGAAACTTACCTTAACTGCTTCCCAGCTTAAACTCTTCCACTTGAACTTTTTAGGTGATTCTAACACCTAAACATGTCCAAACACACACCAGAACACATACATACTCATAAGAACATGTAAAAGCCGGTTTTATGGCCAAAAATCCATAAAAGCTAACTCAATTACGCTAAATTTGCTTACCTTATACGAATTCAACTGCTTTCTCTCTCTAGAACCGAAGCTCTTCTACTTTCTCTCTCTAAAAGTCGAGTAGTGGGTGTAGCAGGATAGTGTGGACGGCCATACCATCTTTTAAATAAAATAATAATATTATTTTGTCTTATTTACACTTAGCCCCCTCCACTTTGGCTTCCTTTCTTTCTTACAAAATACTTTTCCTTTCTTTCCCTTTAAATGATAAAATTTCCGGGTGTTACAGTAAGAGCATTTACAGTGGATTTCTTTATCCATATAATTACACTAAAATCATTATCTTTTATCTCTCTTTTTCAATTAAATAATACTTTTTATACCCTGATCATTACTTTTTTCTCTCTTCTCCACTCACAAGCACTTTAAAAATATTAAAAAAAATTATATGGATTGAACAGTGATTCCCCAAATATACTGATAAACAGTAATATTTTCTTTCTTTTTCACTCACAACCACTTAAAACCATTCCATATAATATAGAAAACACACTCGCATATTTTTAGGGACTCCACTATGAATGCTCTAAGGGTCAATTATTATCAAGAGTTGTTATTTATTTAAAACAACCACTTCTTACGCACGAGTAACTGTATGTCATATTGTCAAGAGTTACAAAATAAGATAGATTAAAATTGGTTATATTAGATGACAATGATGAACTTTCAAGTACAACCTCATATGTCGTATACAAAGATATTTTTTAGAGATTTGTATACATTTTGTGTTTTTCCCCTGTGTTTAAATTAATCATGTAATTTTATTTTGTACATGTTTTTTAATTCTCACGTTCTCATACATTATAGATTTATCTTCTCATGACTATTATATTTTGAATATATTTTAATGATAATTTTAATTTTCAACTCGTGTAACACATGGGTATTTAGGCTATTATATACATAATATGATGTAATTATATTTAGGAAAATGCTCAAATAAAAGTTCTTGAAAGCTAAAAAATGTAATAAGGATTGAGATGTTGGTACATGTTATTTTGATTAAGATTAGATTGAGCGCAAAATTGGTAATATTCCCCTTCTTAAATTCCACCTTTTCTTAAACGTTCATAAATTTTACATACGTCATTAAATAGTTTAAAAATTATACCATAAAACAAGTATTTTTTTATCTTTAAAACACGTATAATGTTGATATAAAAAACACTTTTTAACTCATTGTATAATTTCATCAGGTCATTGCATAATCTTTAGAATTGACAAGGATTACGCATTAACCTATTAAGGATTACACAATGAACTGGACACATAACATATCTAATCTTTTAACGTTATGTTATTCGAAAATTATCATTTAAAAATACAAAATGTATAACACACCAATAAACAATAAACACAATGATCAATATTAAACACAATGAATAATACAATTACTAGCATTAGACTTGATGATAAATATTAGACATAATAAGCTGCTTGATGAAGATTACATGATTACCTGACAAGGATTACAAAATGAACTAGATATATAAAAATTTTTATTTTCAACATTGTATTATTTAAGATTTAATATTTATGAAAAGCACAAATAGAAAACACAATGATCAGTATTAAACACAATGACCTAACCAATATTACATAATTAACTGAAATAACATAAAAATATTTGTTTTTTATATATTAACATTATACGTGTTTTAAAGATAAAAACACTTATTTTACTGTATAGTTTTTTTAAGAAAACAGTTTTGTATGTAAAGTCATGAGAGTTTAAAGAAAAGGGTGAAACCTTCAAATATGATTAAGTCTAAAATACTCTTGTTCTATCATCTAAGTGTCAATTATGCCATCAAATTTTCTTACCTTCGGATCTAAGATCTCATGGTTAGTAATCATTCTCACACTTCTTACTTTCTCATTTTTCTTGAACAACTCCACCCTTATATTTAGCATTAGTAATATGCAAAAAGAAATATAAAACATTATCACGGTATATCAAATTCATGTGCACCCACAAAATAACTAATAAATGAAAACTTTTAATATTATTGTTTCTTTTATGGGGAAGAGTTTTAAATCTAAGAATTAAAAGAAGTAATCTCAACAATCAATGTTTGTTAATTAATAGTTGAGATCAAAGTTTACGAAAAAAAGGTTTGTTAGAGGAGTATTTACACATAACTACTTTTGTTTACTTTTTTTCAAGTTCCTTAATTTTTTAAACATTCATAACAAATTTATCTTTTAAACGATTATAATATCATTATATAAAATTATAATAATCTTTTTACGTTTATAAGCTCATATAATTTCTACTCGTCATTATATCTTTAGTGCAAATCATTATATATTTTTGTTAGTTATTGTGTTTTTGAAACGATGAGATCTAAAAAATATAATAGTGAAATAAAATTGTTGTGTATTTGTATTATGTAAGACGCAATAATAAATATCAAATAACTAATCTAATACATTTGAAACAATAACAATCTAACACAAAATGATATAAAACATAAAACACAATCATTGTTTTTTTATCGTTATTGTGATATCTTAAACACTATGAGTTTTAAACAATACATTAGTAAAATAACATGATTGTGTGCTTTTAATTATAATACACAATGATAGTTAACAATATGTTTATATAATCTATAAAAAACATGACAAAATAGCACATTATGTTGTTCTGAACACTATGAGTTTTCAAAACTATATTGGTGAAATAAAATCATTATATGCTTGTAATTGTAATACATAATAAGATATAACAAGCAAGGGCGAAGCTTCATTGGGGTCGGGCTGGCCCCCACCCCTCCTTTTTTCGTCAGTAGTGTAAATTTTCGGCTCGATAACGTAAATTTTCGGTCCGGTAATGGAAATTTTTAATAAATATAGAGTTCGCCCCCCGCTAAAATAGTTTAATTTCGCTCCCACCTACCTAAGTTTTAGATCAAGCTCCGCCACTGATAACAAGTTTTTATAATCTATAAAAACAATGAAAAAACTAAGACAAAATGATCTAAACGTAAAATACAATGATGAATGCATATAAAAGATGATAAAAAGATATATGACACAATGAACTAACATATAATACAATAACCAAATTACCATCCCTTTAACTACTCTTTTTATTATAAATTGTCATTTATTATGTGCCTTGCTTTTTGGATCATTTTTGTAATGTAATCTAACGTTTTTTTTTAACTTTGTGTTCAAACAAATTTAAAAAGTTTCTACGTGTTCAATAAATAGGATTTTTATATTGGTGATGACGATAAAACACTTATTCATGTTATATTAAAATTAGAGCAGTAAATATTAATGAAATCCAATACTATTGTTTGAAAGCCAACATAAATTATTGATGTTATATATCTAATTTCATGCAAAATTACAAGTGGTTTAGTTTGAAAAAAACATATAAATAACGTTGATAACTATAAATATATGATATGACATAACTGCTATTTTATTGATAATTAAACAGATGATATATTATTTAATAAACATTGATGAGTTTATAACTAAAAAATAATAAGAACCAAACGTTCATAAGTTGAAAAAAATATACTTAAACATTAAAATAAACAGGTTCCAGTAAATAATAATTTTATTTAACTATTAAATTTATAACACATTGTAAGTATTTAAATGCAAGTATTACATATCAAATAATTTATCAATACAGTAAAACAAAAAAAAACAATAAAAGATTTTAATAATAATAATGATAATAAAATAATAATAATAATAACAATAATAACAATAATAATAATAATAATAATAATAATAATAATACTATTATTATTAGTATTATTAATGTTAAATTTATCATGACGATTAACAAACTAAAAGTTAATGTAGAAAAGTTAAACACGATTAAATATGTATAATCACTCGTAGTTCATAAAAATAAAAGATGAATTAAATGATAGCTTGTTATAAAAGTAATTGTGACTAATGTTAGAAACTTCATATGTACGTAAAAAAAACATTTGATCTTTTAGACATATGTTTAATATTGTAACAAATTTGATAATGAACATAATAGGTGGAACTAGAAATTATGATGGATCAAAAAATTTTTCTAATGTATGAAAGTGATTCATAATAAAATATAAAAGCATTACATATATTACGAGGTTTAAGAAAAAAAGATAAAAAAAACGGTTTTGTTTCTTGTCAAAATTAGACAAACTATAAAAAAAAATAAAGAAGAAATAACATACTAATATGAGATCTTTGCTTGTTGTAATGTATTTAAAGAACACATATGTATTTCGACAAGACGGGATACAAGCCACCTCTAGCCTGTTATTTTATCTGATAAGAAAAAAAATAAAGAAGAAATAAGAGAGGGTAGGAGTGTATAAAGAAGAAATAAGAGAGGATAGGAGTGTGTTTAATGTGTGGACACACAAGTCGCGGAAATGCGAATGCTGAGGTGGATGTGTGGACAGACAAGACGGGATCGGATAAGAAACGACGTGTTTCGAAACAGGCTAGAGGTGGCTTGTATCACAGATAAAATAAGAAAGGGTAGACTAAGATGGTTCGGGCACGTGAAGAGGAGACAGATGCCAGCACCGGTTAGAGCAGTAGAGAACATTAACGTAGAGGGTAGGAGGAGTAGAGGAAGACCTAGGTTGACTGGAGATTAGAAAATTAGGCGATATATGGTAGATTGCACCTCTCTGAGCACATGATCGAGGATAGGAGTGCGTGGAGGCGCAGAATTAAAATTAAGGACTTTTAGTGGGATTTGTGGGTAGAAAGGGTAAATGTAACCTTGTTGCGTACGTATTCCCCATCTGCCCTTTATAGGTGCAACATGCCGCTTTGTTGTATGCTTTTATGTGTCTTATACCTATGTGTTGTATGCTACATAATATGCCTGCTTGTGTTTGCTATTGCTATTGCTTTTGTTTCCGAGTCGGAGGTCTCTTGGGAAGCGGTCTCTCGTAGAGGAAAGACTCGCCACCACCTACCCCTCCCAGACCCTACTCTTGAGTGGGATATACTGGGTATGTTTGTTTGTTTTATATGTATTTCGAAATTGTTTTTTTTCAATTTGACAGTTTTACATGAATTTATCATTAATGTAATTTAGATTTTATGAATCTTCTACTGAATAATAACGGATATTGAATAGAAACAATTATATTTAGGTATGAAAATATGAGATTCAAAACCACTATGTTAAGGTCTAAACATTTTATATATTTTAAACATATCATCATTAAAACTTTAAATTAGAAAATTATCTATCATATTAAATTATATGATATGTAACTTTTAAGAATTGAGTTATGTTTTAAAAAGAACAATAATATTTTGACCAATAAAATATTATGTTAAAAATGAAAATTAATAATTTAAAAAATGTTAATCCAATTTGTAAAGTTTTACTTAGTTGATTTTTCTTATTTATAATCCTAAAATTAGAACTCCAAATTTGAAAAGTTTGACATGATTAAATTTTTATTTAAAATAATAATTTTATTATGATAATGACACGTAGACAAATATTAGGTGGACACTTTAGGAAGACGCACGTGGCACCCGCGTTACTTATTCAATAATTTGTATAGATGTATAAAAATAGATTTGGAAAATTACAAGATTAAAAATATACTATCTTAAGGTATAAACATTTTATTTCTTGAAAAAAATCATTATTAAAATTTTAATTTAGAAATTTATTGTTCTATTAAATTATATGATATGTAGACTTTAAGAATTAAGTTATGATTATTACAAAAATATATAATATTTGACCATTAGGATATTAAGCTCAAAATGAATTTTTTATTTACTTTAAAGTGTTAAACCAATTTGTAAAGTTTGACATAATTAAATTTCATTTATAATCTTAAAGTTGATACTTGTAATTTGAAATTAAATTCGAAAGCACGACATGATTCTTCTTTTATCTAAAACGAAGATTTATTGTGATGATAATATGTGAGTAAATCATAGGCGGAAACCCTATAAAGATGAAATGTGACACCCAAATTATAATTTTAATAATATGTGTAGATTGTCTCTTTGGTTTAAATCTAAAAAAATAAAATCAGAACTTTGAATTCAGTTTGGATTTAATATCGAAGGTTATATTTGGCTTCTGGTTAGATATTCAAATTCGCGGTCCATAAAGTCAACAAACCAATGAAAATAAATGAACACACCAAATTCAAAATGAGGCTTAATACATTCAACATGGAAAATCATAATAAGAATTCCAGTCAAGATAAAAATAATTTAATAAGAACAGACCTAATTACTTAGAACTAAGAAAATGTATTTTAATCAATAAATAATATAACTTATGCACAAATTGAGGAATTGTGACACCTAATAAGGAAAAAAAATGAATAATCTAATATCTAATTCCTCCTAAATTGTCAACTTAAGACTTAAGAATTCACCACAGAATATGAAATCAAACGTCAAGATTAGTGATATCATTATATGACCCTCATTTCCACTATAAATGGGTCATGGGTCAACATAATTGAGCACAGAAGTCGCCATGTTTTATACACGTACATATACACATATGTTTATAAAGTGGTCCCTAGGCTATGTGTTTTAACGAATTTGATCCTTTAGTTTTAGAAATTAAGAACTCCAACCTATTTATTTATCAGAATGTAACACATAGTATTCTTCGAATGACTTGCACGCAAGGATATTTTTACTTTTTAGCATTTAACAAAACTACTAACAACAACAAGTCTACTTTAGGGTTAATAGCACAGTGACAGGATCTCAGCCTCTAGTTTGATCAATTAGATTATGTTCGCAGCGGATTTAGCACAGTAATTAGCGATTACAGCAAGAACACAAAAGATTTTGCATATAAAAGTACAAACATAGAGAGAGAGAAAAGTTCTGCAAAAGATGTTTTCTATAACTTCACACGTTTCGGCACCTAATACAGCATGGTTCACCATCCTTTTATAGACGGCAAAGGATGAATGATGATGTCACTTGACAGTGACATCAACCGATTATTAAACTAACAGGCTAACAGCTGATAGAAAATAAAACTACTGCAGATGTCAACATCTGACATCTTCTTACAAAAGCTCTCTACCTATTACAAGTACTGAAAAAGGAAACTACTGAAAGCCTACAACGACTGAAGAACAAACTCTTCAGTCGTTTATAACTACTGAACTATAACAGCTGAAGAACAAGCTCTTTAGCTGTTGTACAAACTACTGAAAAGATAAACAAAACTACTGAAAGAGAAAAACCATCACAACAACTGAAGAAGACTTCTTCAGCTGTTGTGACAAACTCTGAAGCTTCAGCACTTGTTCTTCAGACTTGGGCTTCAGATGATGTATCAGCTGATGACTTCAGTAGATGTCATCAGCTGATGTCTTCAGTCTTGTCTTCAGACTTTGTGCATCAGTAGATGATCTTCAGTTCTTCAGTTCAACTTTGATCTTCAGCACTTGTCTTCAGTACTTGAAGTCTTCAGTACTTGTATGTTTCAGTACTTCAGACTTCAGTACTTATCTTCAGCACTTTGGGATCTTCAGCTGTTGTACTTCAGATCTTTGATCTTCAGACTTTGATTCTTCAGACTTTGTCAAACTGCTGAAGAAGGTTTTCAGCAGTTGTTGTGATGACATGTGGGACTTAGAGGTTTTCCTGATCTTGGCTCATTGGTTCTTTTGGTCTAACAAACTCCCCCTGAACCAATGCAGCCAAAACCTCTAATTATTTGTTGTCCCACTTATTGTTGGTAGAAATATTGGTCTATTTCCTTCTGGATCAGATCAGAAGTTGACCCTGATAAGCACTGGCCTGGGAAGAGGTTTCTGATATTTGTTTGGCTAAGTATGGATGGGAGCTCTATTTTGGGGAATTGGACACAGAGCTGTTGTCCCATCCAAGAAACCTACCTCCCACGTACGAGCCTGTAGGATTCTCTGGTGTAGGCTCTGAGGAAAGTCATTTGTTCTTCTTGGACAGGTCCTCAGCCGCACCATCAAATAATCCTTCACGGCCGTACAGCTCTTAGACAAACTTGACCTGTTTGCCATTCTTGAGCTCAACTGTTGTAACTTGTCTATATGCGCATTCATCTGGGTGTCTGCCCTCTAGCAACAAGTTGAGCTCATCTTTGTGGAAGTTCTCAAGCCTCTTATAAACTAAGCCTTTCCTAACCACCCTATTCTCCAACATCATTTCGGGTGGTTGCTTAGACTTATAGGCCTTCTCGAACTCATCCACAATTTCCCAGGGTGTTAATACAAGAGCCACTGTGATCACTTCTTCTACAATCCTCTTCATCTGGCTCTTGTACCTCACAGGAATGTCTTTTTGTAATCCTTTGAGCCACCCTAGGATCAGGCCAAGTCCTCACTCTCTCTTGTCATATTGGAAAGTTTGTTTGAGGGTGAAGGGTCTCAGAGCTTCCTTCTTCATATTCATGATAGAGGTAGAAGCAGCATAAGCTTGATCAATTGACTTAAGCATTTTAGCATCATGAAGCTTCTGTTGCTCCTCTTCCTCTATCTTAACCCTCACAGTGTCCATCTGTGAGGTGGGAGTGATGGTTTTGGATTTGGCTTTGAGTAGAGGAATGACTGCAGAAAGGGGCAGTCTATCCTCCTCATCCTCCTCATCTTCTTCTTCTTGTAGCCTCAACACCCTTCTCTTCTTCTGCAAGGGTGGATCATTGGCTGCGGGTTTTGATGGTGAAGGGGTTGGTTTTGTGGGTTGTGTTTGGGTTGTTGGTGTGGGAATGTTGGCAGGCTCTGCTAATAACTTAGAGATAAGGGTAGGTTTTGTTTGTTTTACTAGCAGGGTCCTTTTCCCAGCACCGGACTCAGAAAGGGCTTCAGCGACCAGCCCTTTGGTGAAATCACCAGCCGAACAGATCTTGGTGGTTATTGCCAAGATTCTGTCCCTGGTCCATGCCTTGACATCAAGGACTGGCCTCCCTAGATACTTCGAAGTGAACCTACTCAGAGCCTCAAGTCTCTTTCTTTCCTCTTGGCTATAAGTAGTCCATCGGTACTCAATCTCTTTTCTCTCCATATTTCTATCTCCTGATCTAGCATGGCAGTGTCCTTGTCAAAGCCTTGCCTGAACAGCTGATGTAACATCTCGTAAAAAAAAATTGTATTTATTTATTTATTTATTTATTTATTTATCTATTTATTCACTTATTTCTTTATTTCTTTATTTATTTATTTATTTATTTAAAAATTAATTTTAAGTTAATTCCAATAATTATAATGATAATAATAATAATTATAATAATAATAATAATGATACTAATAATAATAATAATAATTATAATAATAATAATATTAAAAGTTGAGGGGGGGTAAATTGCAAATTTTGAAACTTCAAAAGAAGTTTTAAAACTAAAAATAATAAAAACTAAACCACAGGGACCAATTATGTAAATTACAAATTTACATAACCGGCCCCTCCCCACCCCCGCAATTCCGGCCACCGTTTCCGGCCACCCTCCGGCGAGCCTCCGGCAAGGCCAAAACACTCGATTTCACATGGTTTTTAACCAAATTAAAACCCCGGACACCTTCACATGCACGATTCGAACTCAAACCCCACAATAATTCGAAAAAACAAATCGGTTAGTGCGATCTAAACCACTCGTGATCCTGTCGGCTACTTTACAGGGTTGAATCGCACCTAAAACACTATGATAATCAAATTAACTCGAACTACTCGAACATTAACTCACTATAAATCGAATGCTACTGTCCATTGTATCAAAACACACAAAATCAAGCCAATTTGATCAACACCTCTGTTCGAACCTGCAACTCTATCGAAATCCATACCCCGATCCATTTACACTGAAATTAACATATGGTTTTTGATCATCAACATCATTAGAAGCTGTCTATGCAATTAATTTGATTATCATCAAGGTTTGATCGATTTTCAAAATCAAATAGAACCGCGACCTGTTCTTGAGTTGCAGAACATTCAATTCGATACCAATCAGGTAATTAAACACATCATTATACTCTGTTTATCATAGGGATTAAAAGCCCCAATATTAATTTCATTATTAACATCGATTTCATGCTCAATTTGAATCAAATCAAACTAGGGTTCTTCGCGAATTTGGGGGTTCTGGAAAACAGTGTTTAAATTCAATTAAAACTATGTTTAATCGCGGTTTAGAGCCTTGGCTCACTGGTTAGTCGCGTGTGTGTGTGTACCTGGGGTCCCGGGTTCGACCCGGGCCAACCCCCTTTTTTTTGTTTTATTTTTTTAAAAGCTTTTTAAATACTATAAAAATATGGAAAAATTTCTAAAAAAATTATAAAAATAAATTATTAAATTTCCCTTATTTTAAATCTTACAAAACAATTTTCTATAAATTTATTTTATTTAAAAACTTTAATAGATTTTTTTATAAAATATTATTTAAAAATATTAAAAAAATACTTATTTTTATAAAATAAATTCTAAATCAAGATTACTATGAAATAATCATGAAAATCATGAAAATTATATAAATAATATTTATAATATTATAGATAATTATTTCTATAAAAATGACACTTTAATATTTTTAAATACAAATTAATATATTTTATAAATTCACAAATTATTTATGAAATTGTGGGTTATTTCTCGTAAAATATATTTAAACCAAAGGTATAAATTAATACCTTATTATTAATCAAAATACTATAAATGTGATTATCCTTATTTGTAAATATTATTGGATAATTATAAATTATATATTTAAACCACGTCATTTTATAATTAATTCTAAAAGTATTTAAATACAAATATGAAAACCCTTTTAATGGAATCAAAATATAAATAATTATTTAATAAGTTTAATACTTATTGATAATTATTTATTAATACAAATAGAAATCTATAAAAACATTGTAACATATTGCGTGTGTGACACGTGTTAAACCAAATCAACTCAAACCTTACCAAATATATTCATTCATATTAAAGACTCAGTTACAATCAATAATAGGTGGTGAACGTGTTTGATCGTGCTTTGCCTAATTCTTTGAAGTTCTTATTCATATACATTACATCAATCCAAGGTGAGTTCCGTGGCCCCTTTTTATGCTTTTATAATTGTTTCAATGTTTTTCAAACTTGGGGGAAAAGTATGCTCACCCGTTTTCGATGCTGTACAATCTTACATACAATTTTCATACTTGGAATCAATGTGATACTATTCTTATATTCTAATACATACATGGTGTTATTCTATGATTCTTACAACCATTAATTCCCGGGTTTGGGAACCAACGGATAGGTATTGGTAGTACTACTTGGTTGACACCCCCACCCTTCGACGATTGGTTAACTTGCGAGTTACCAACACAGCTGCCAGCAATCCGGCCAAGGGTGAATATATTCCGTCAGATTTATATGCATAACGTCATTAGGTTTGGTTGTCTTTAAACACATGTTATGTGGTTTGTGCTTACAGTATGATTCCATATCAAATTCTATACAGCATCAAATGTTTTAAATTTAAACCTGCGGAACTCACCAACATTATGTGTTGACATTTTTGAGCATATCTTTCAGGTGAACATAATCAAAGAGGATAGCTAGAGTTGATGCCTTAGCCGAGACCCTCAGGATTTCAATAAGCTTTGCATTAGTCATGTATATCATTTGTTTCATTTGTGAACTGTGTGTATTTTAGATTTGGAATTAATAAGACTATGATAGTCGTGGAACTGACTAACCACGACACAAGTCACCATTGTGTCGGGCGACGTCATGACACGAGGATTTTGCATATAATATGTCTCTGTAATTATACCAAGTGTTATGACGATCCCGTCCGTCGCATCCTCGTGTTTCCGCTACAAGCGGGGGTGTGACAGATTGGTATCAGAGCCTTGGTTATAGAGATTTAGGTGGAGAATTCGACCTAGACTATAACGTAAGAACCTTCATATAGAATGCATGCTAGGGATTGTGTGCATTTGATTTTACCTAAATGTTTTCATGATTGGTGTGACACATAGACACCTGTATTCTGGATTTCCTGGCAAAAGGCCTTCGGGCTAAGGCAAGCATATCGCATATATCTCATTGCGAGACCTGGCATGCTTACCTGGGGATTTCTGGGATGAGTGATAAACTATGGTCAATACACAAATCTACAAGGCAAATGGGTCAAGTATATTAAGTCTATGAATTTAATATACAGGTATCTCTTACTACTATATAATGGAGATTGAATGGGCAGATTAGTAAATTCACTACATTTGTAAGACGCGCCTTTTAGTCTTCTTCCCTAACCGGCCACTCCAATGGAACGACATCAAATTCGCAACCGCCAACTCTTGTGAATTGAAGGATCAAAGTAAAGGAGCAAAGTAAAGGAGCAAAGTAAAGGAGCAAACCGATGGAACGTACCGGAGAAGGCGATGCCGGAGGTAGCAACAACACATGTCTGAATAATGGTATTCTCCTGCCTGGTGAAGGGCTGCTTCAGCAAGCCAGACTTATCGACAAACTTGGTCCACGTCTTGACGAAGAAGAACCCTAGCAGTCCGGCGGAGACGTTCAGCGAGGGGATGATTCCGGTGGTGAGATTCAGCTTCATGAGAATGAAGGTGAACAGAATCCCCAAAACGGCTCGAAGTGTCACCTGCTGGCCACGGGGGCACCTTCTTGCTCTCGGATATCCTAGGTCAGTGATAGTTCCAATTCAGGTCTCTACTTCACCACTTTTCCATCCATTTAGGGTTGTGTAATCTGTAATTGCTAACTAAAATTGGGTCATATGTTTGGTGGCTGTAGTGTGCACATCACCTGTTCGATGAAATGCCTGATAGAGAAATTTTGTGTTTAAATGCGTATTGAAGGTTTTGGTTTATGTTCTTCTTCTTAGTATTCTGGTTCTTTGAATTTTTTGGTATGCCATTAGATTGGTTACTAGAATGAATATGGAGAAAAAACAGAAGTCACAAAAAGGGAAAACTAAACTTCTGATGGTAGGAAGGAGCTTGGTAATGTCAGGGTTATTCAGCGTAACCTTGTATACATTGTAGGATTACCTTTTAATTTAGCAGACAAAGATGTATGTATACTTTCTCTCTCTCTTCCCCCCCCCTCTTATGTGTGGTTTTAATCATGAATTTATTTTGAGGTCTGTTTGTATAACCAGCTTCTGCAGCAGAAAGAATATTTTGGTCAATACGGGAAGGTACTAAAGTGTCTATATCACGGACAGCAGCGGGTGAAATTCAGCAGTTTCCTAACAGTACTTGTAGTGTGTAAGTTTAAGTGTCATATACTTATACTTCTCATTAAATGATTTAAGTTGATGTTTGTTTTCTTAAAGATAGCTTTTATTCACATGTTATTATAATTCCAGATGTTGGATATGTCTATATACGGGTATGATTAAGTGATACTTATGTTGATTGGATACGTACTATGAATTATTTTTTTTCCTTTTTATCTGACCTACTTTTTCATTTCAATTGTTGACATTGGTCAGATATATTACTTACTCCAAGGAGGAAGAAGCAGTTCGAAGTATACAGTCCGCACATGGCTTTATCTTGGAGGGTAGACCTTTAAGGTTAAAATACTATAACATGACCAAAATTGTTATATTTTTTCTTTTTCTATCTAATTTTCATACGAGTTGGGTTTTGTTGCAGGGCCTATTTTGGGACAACAAAGTACTGTCATGCATGGCTGAGGAATATGGTATGGTTAATACAATTGTTAGTTTATGGATGAAAAATTGGTTTATATAGAGGTGGCAATCTTGATCCATTGCTACATCTTGCCACTTTTGCAATCTACATTATATGCTTTACGGTAATAAATGTTAGTGTTGAACACATCTGTTCTATTGTCCAGCCTTGCACCAATGCTGATTGTCTGTATTTGCATGAGTTTGGACCATAAGAAGATAACTTTGCTAAAGATGAAATAGTCTCAGTATATACAAGGTATATTCATATTATTATGCAAGCTACCTTCAAATAGTTGACGTTTTCTTGGTCAGCACTCATTATTTACTGCATGCCCTAGCCCTTTTGTTAGTTTATCATTCCATAAATTAACATACATAATGATTCTGAAGGAATAAAGTTTAGCAAATTACTGGTGCTACAAATGACATCCAACGACGTTCTGGGAATATTTTACCACCTCCAGCTGATGCCTACTCAAAACTTATCATAAAAATACCACTAATGTAAGATATTATTATGTGTTGTCTATTTTGTTCTGTAAAGTGAAAACCTTGTCTGAAAATGTAATTGCTTTTCCTTGTTGCACCTCTGGTATGTTTACAAGGTTCTTAGACAATGCATACGCATTAAACATCCACCAACACGTTGCATTGTGAGTGAGTTTTGAAGTTGTGATTACGGGAATTGATGAAATTGAAGATGTGGAATATGGGATTTGATCGATTTTCCGATTGATCGTCGGAAATGGAGGTTGATTGGGATTGAAATGTGGGGGTGAGTCAATGACGGCCATCGATTTTCCGACTTCTCATCAAGTAACCGAATTCGGCTGTTGAAGATGAGTCCGGAACAGAGGACGAGCAAGCGGCGTTTATGAAGGAGCTCGAAACTTTTCACAAAGAGAGGTGCCTGGAGTTTAAGCCTCCAAGGTTTTATGGAGAGCCTCTGAATTGCCTCAAGTGAGATCCTCCTTCAATAGTTCCAACAGTTCATCTTGCTTAAAGGTTTTTTCTTTTATTTACATAATATTGTTTATCAGTTGATATAATTTGAACTATGTTTATGTCAGGTTATGAAGATCAGTGATCAGGCTCGGTGGCAATAAACAGGTTTTTTTCTTTTCTTGAAAACTTAACTGGTGGCTTATCTTGAATGCAGAGTGATGTGTTTCTGATTTGCACAAATGCAATGCAATACAATGCCACCAGATACAGTTTACTATAAACAGTATTATTAAGATATTGAAAATTTCACATATGTATATTTTAGCAATCTTGCGGTATATTGATCTCACCACGCTAATAATTTGGGAAGGCAAGCTCTATTCAAGAACTGGCGAAAGTAAAATTCCAAAGGTTGAGGGCAAATGCTGATCAATCTGAAAAAGACCCAAATCAGACCACAAAACCACACTAAGTTTCTCACTGCCAAAAAAACTACTTAAGGTGGTCAGTGGCCCGGACTGCCCCTGACCCAGACTCGGTTAGAACTGAAACTGTTTCTGTGCAACCATTAGAGCAGGAGAGTTCACAAATGGTTCATCTGCTCAGACACAGGGCAGACTGAATAGCAGTGAAGTCCCATTGCTGAAATTTCTTAGTTAGATGATAACAATCTAGATAATGATCAAGAACCACTACCAGTACCCTTTTATGCAACAATTCTCTATCTTCTGTTAAATATTTTCATGCTTATAGTTTATCTCTTTTGTCATTCATAAAAGAATGTATACTGAAAGTAGATTTTAGAGTGTTACAAAGCTTGCCCCATGGAGTTGATGATTCTTTCTTGGTTTGCATTACCTTTTTACCTTTTTTTATTTTACTTTCTTTATGACTGGTTTAATCACTGCAAGCAAGTCTAGATGTATACTGGTTCATCCATGTCTTGACTTGTGTACACATGCAGCATCAATACAGGAGGCTGTTCTTGGTGGTGTTTCCCTTGAAGACTCTAAGAGAGAAGAATTTAACAAAATTCACAGGTTTGCTCTTTTATTGATCATGACAGTCAAAATTTCTGCTTTTTTGTTTAAAATGGAATATTTTGCAAGTATTTGATAATGGTCATATAGCTTTTTTGATAGTGGCTTTTTTTGTCATGCATATCGATTTGTATCTTTTTATCCTAATTTAAAGATCAGGAAAACGAGTGGCTGTTATTTTTCTTTTAATAAGGTCACTAACTATTTTGGCATTGACAATCACTTCAGGAATTGAAAAAACTTTCTCGAAAATTTGATGAGAATCTTTTGGATGCCACAAAGAAATTTGAAAAACTAATAACATAATAAAAAGGAAATCGAAGGATTCCCAGCCACAAACTCTTGGTCTGGCTGCACAAACTACCTCATCAGTAAGAAGGTAAGCATGGCAATTATCATCAGGTAGCTCTTGGCTTCTTAATTGCTTTATTTGATTGGTTTGTTGGGTGGAATTATCATCAGGTAAGCATGGCAACCAAAATGACTACTGTTATTAAGCTGAAGAGCTTCTAGAGAAGCTCAGGAGTGCTTCATGGATGCTGCAGTTCAGGGTAACATACCCAAACATATCTATTTATCCGGTCAATTTGGTTGTTACCACCTTTACATTTTAAATATTCCTTGCAGTAAAGTTCTATTTAAAAGGCTTAAAACACTCATTATACCAATTTATTGATATTTTAGATATGGAAGATCTCAAGCAGTTTGCAAAAAGTGAAGGTGTTGTTGAAGCTAATGAATTAACCCACTGGGATACCACCTTTTGGAGTGAGAGGCTACGTGAATCAAAATATGAGATAAGCGAGGTTCTTTTCCAATTTATTATTGGATGAATATATTTTTTCTCTATTTTTAGTGTAATGTATTCTCAGAGGTTAATTACACGATACTGTAGGAAGAACTGAGACCTTACTTTTTCATTTCCTAAAGTCATGGATGGTCTTTTCGCCTTAGTGAAGATGCTATTTGGCATTGATGTTTGAACCAGCTGATGGCTTAGCACCAGTATGATATTTAATTACCTTTTGTTTAACCATCAAATAGGGTGGGAATGTGGGATTCAACATGTTTCATTCTTGTGTTTTGTTGCTTGAAGGTTTGGAACGTTGATGTCAGGTTTTACAGAATCAAGGATTTATCAGGCAAACCTATTCGTATTTTTACTTGATCTGTATCTGTCCAAATAAAAAAGAGGTTGTTGCAAGGAGTTGAGTACTGTCAGATGACAAAACCTCTGTTAGGTACCCATTGCCCATATGGTATGCAATCAATGCCACCTTTTGGAGATCAATTACCATCCTATGTTATTCTATAGCTAAAGTTTGCAACTGTTGACCTGGAGCTGCATAGCAATATATTCCTGGTGGGTCTGAATCAATTTATGATGTCGATCGAAGGGTCAGTGAAAAACTCAAGTAATTCCTCCACTTCCAAAGGACAGTTTTTTGGAGTTTTAGCCATATATTTGCAGGTTGGTTTTATATATATATATATATATTTTATTATATACATACATATATATATATATACATACATATATATATATACATACATATATATATATATATATATATCATTGACAGGTATAGAGTCCTCAAGAACATCGATTCATAATGGCGTGTCATTTTGGTTTGGTGACCCCAGGAAGTCTCATGTGGTTGTAGCTTCTAAATTCTCGAGTACTTTTACAAGTATGTCAATTGTCAAAACACAATGTATTATTTTAAGTGGACTCTAAATCTTTTTTCTTTATGTTTTATTTAACTTGTTCCTAGGATTTGTATTCATTTAACTAGCAGTAGGTTAATATTGGTTGAGCTTTTACGTCCCTCCCGCTGCAACGCGCGGGTCAAACCACTAGTATTCCTATATACCTAATAATATACAAGTATTTCCTACATACTTGACTTTATATATATACACGTATTATCTGAACATTCTGAGAAAGACATTAATACTCTTAGTTTTTCTACGTGGGATACTTTGATACTAGAACTTTACGCTCGTATGCGTACAAAATTATATTATTGTGGAACTTCGGTGATATTAAAATCCGACCCTATCATGGTTATGACTGAAATCCTGAAAGTATGACGGTATGCAGTTATCATTAGACTTAATGTGCTTACATGCTTATTTGCTATTACATGCTATTATTGGAATACTGGCTCATGGACATAAGGCCATTACATTATTTGTGCTTGCTAAATCTAAATAATACTATGATGTTAACTTGGGGTAAGTGAAGCTAAGGGTGATCATGCAAGGTAGATTACCATTACGGGTGCACACGTAATTGTAATTCGCCATGCATGAAAAGTCTGGCTAATCTTACCATAAGGTAACGATCATGAGTATCACAAGTTTCTATTCTATACCCTAGGGTGCTAGGGTCATAATTCTAGTAAGTCCTTGTTGAAGGCAATCAAACATTATAAGTCCTTATTGAAGGCAATCAAACAATGTAAGTCCTTGTTGAAGGCAATCAAACGTTATAAGTCTTTGTTTAAAAGCAATCAAACATTATCAACATTACTTAAGTCCTGTCCTACTAAGAGCCTTCATGTTAAGTGATGCTAAGGATAAACGGATGTCACGTAACTAGTTTAGGCATCGTTCCAGGTATACCACGGATGTGGTGGGAACGCTGCGGGAACCCTGTATATAAGCATCCTTGGTATACCAAGAATGTGTTTAAACTGGGCTACGTGATGATCCCGATTGACTGAGGCATGGATTGGTTTGGTTGTAACCTATACGTATACGCTTTGTGGATCTTGTTACATCACATTAAACTATTTACACTTTGGAAATATTTCTCTACAGTCATCAATTCCCGTGTGGAACCGATGTATAGGTTTGTCTGTAGCCATTTATATACTGGTAAAACCGCCTATACATAAGTTGCGGTAGCTCACATCAAACTTATATTACGTTATTCTTTAGAATGATGCTAAGGAAAATTAAGATGTTATGTAACTAGTTTAAGTATATTTCAAAGTATATCGTGGATGTGGTGGGAACGCTGCGGGGAACCCTATATATAAACATCACCGGTATACTGAGAATGTGCTTAAACTGGGCTATGTGATGATCTTGATGAACCGAAGTATGGGTTATTGGTACTTGAGGAGTAGAAATCATACGTATATCTTAAAATAACCAAGGTTTACATGTTTACTAAAGTTTACATGTTTACACCTTTCCATAATTAGAACATACCACCTCGAAGAGTCACATGTAGTATGCATAATGGGATCATGTGCACAACAATATACATGTGAATACTTTAAGTACATTATTGTAGAGAAGTAATGATACTCTCTACACCTACATAACATTATATCTGAGTTGATGCTAAGGGAAAATTAGCATGTTATGTAACTAGTTTAAGTGTTGTTCAAAGTATATCGTGGATGTGGTGGGAACGCTGCGGGGAACCCTATATATAAACATCACCGGTATACCAAGATGCGCATAAACTGGGCTACATAATGATCTTGATGGACTGAAGCATAGAATATTAGGATTTAACGAGTGAATCATGCATATATCTCAAGATGACTAAAGTATTCATCTTCCTGTGCCTAGAAAATGGCACCTAAGAGAGCCACCCGTAGAACCAACCAAGAAGGCGAGGCCCCGCAAAACAGCGTAGGGGCAGACCATCAAGGGCAGGTGCTGCTCCAGCTGGCAATAATCAGGGAATTGACAACCCTGACATAGCTGCTATGATTGCTCAGCAGCTAGCCACTTTGATCCAACCATTGTAACTCAAGTAAGCGACACCCTGCTAAATCAACCTCTCCACGATGATCACAACACCAATGGTCAACACAACCATGGAGTAGGGGATAACGCTGGCAACGAAGTTGGAATCAACCAGGCTAAACGGGGATGTTCCTACAAAGAATTTGTGGCATGCAAACCCCGAGATTTCGATGGAAAAGGCGGAGCGATAGCCTTGACTAGATGGTTGGAAAAGATTGGAGGCAGTCATTGACATTAGTGAATGCCTCGATAGTCAACGTATCAAATATGCCACATGCTCATTACAGGGGCAAGGCATTAACCTGGTGGAACACCCATGTACAGGCAAGAGGAAGGGAGACTGTAATGCAGATGACCTGGGATGAGTTCAAGGCGTTGATTTCTGAGGAATACTGTCCTCTCAACGAGAGGCAGAAACTTGAGCAGGAATTCTGGAACCATGCCATGATTGGAGCTGGGCACGCAGCATACACCGATCGTTTCCACGAATTGGCAAGATTGGTTCCATATTTAGTGACACCAGAGTCCAAGAGGATAGAGAGGTATATTTGGGGACTCGCGCCTCAAATCCGAGCACTGGTAACCGCAGCTGCTCCTTCTACGATCCAGAGCGCATTATGAAAGCTGGCGCTCTTACCGACGAAATGGTGAGAACCGGATTGTTGGGGAAAGGAACCGAGAAGAGGAAGGAGTCCGGGTCTAATACTGGAAGATCCGATGAGAAGGCCAAGACAGCCCGAAACTTTGTGGCTGTGACGCAGGAAAGGAAGGAATACACTGGACCGCACCCTAAGTGCGACAAGTGTAATTATCACCATTCTCCAGAAAAGTCGTGTCTTGCGTGTACAAACTGCGGGCGCCTGGGACACTGGGCGAAGGATTGTAGAACTGCGCCGAAACTGGTAACACCTATCAACGCGGTTAACCCCGCCGGGAATGCCAGGGCATGCTATGAATGTGGAGGCCTCGATCACTTCAGGAACACATGCCCCCAACTGAATAGAGCACCCGGTCAACAAGGAAATAACCAGCGGCAAGTGCTGGCTATAGCTAGTAATCCGGCCCAGGGAATCAAGGAAATGGTGCCTGATGACGTGCGTTCGTCATCGGGGCAAAAAATGCTCGCCAAGACCTAATCGCTCTAGATTAATTTTGATTCCGAGCTTGGAACATTTAAATTCCTAAATCAATTTCTTTCCCTTTTATCCTTATGATTTGACTTGATCTAGCTATATGGAAATCATTTATTCCTTACTTATCAACTTCCATTTTGAGATATCATCAATGCATGATTAGTGATGGTAGCTTTCTTAAGCAATCTTTTTACTAAATAAAGACTTATCAACTTGTGATTATGTCCTCCTAGACACACGAATGTTCACGACTATACTTATGGGTTGATGAATTACGTATGCAATCTACCTTTGGAAATTTGTTACCTGCAAAACATGGTTACAAATACCTTTCTTATTGTTTGGATCGCTTCTTGAATCGCTTTTGAATCCTTAACCTTGGAAATATTTAAAACTCTATCTTGATTTCGAACAACATGACTCGTTATTATCCTCATTGCGAAGTGGATATAATGATTCATAAAATTTCATAATCTATAGTCATGGGTTTGGCATAAAGAAGAGACGTAACTTGGTAGGCGCCCAAGTATCTTACCTTTACATATGACAAAACCGTGTTCCCGTGAATCTCCTGTTTAACTTTTCATTCACTAAGTGCCTCTTACCTTAGCCATCATGATGACAATTGGGGCATCATAGACCAATTGACTAAAAAAAAAAAATTTCAATTCGACCCATTATCTCAAAACGTCGAGAAAATCAATATATATCGGTCTCAATTATTCGTATATCGTGGTATGACGTTAAAACATCGATCGTTATTTTGGATGATTGATTCGTCTTCTGTTTTAATAATATTCTTAACCATAGTCGTAACTCATTCCAAGATCTTCGCATAGCGTATTATTCTTAGACCAATGGTTAGTCAAAGGAGAAATACATAATCACAAGATATGCGTTAGGATCATTTCATATGGTGACATTTGGAATTCTTAAATTCCGACGGATAACCATTCTCATCAATGTTGGCCTTATCTTAATTTCTAGACATCACCTTATCATTATATTCTGGGAACGTGAGGACCAAATGAAATCCAAGTACCCTCATCTTTTCATTTCAGCTCCTCGTGAATAAATTTCGGGACGAAATTTCCCGAAGTAGGGAGACTGTAACATCTCGTAAAAAAAATTGTATTTATTTATTTATTTATTTATTTATTTATTTATCTATTTATTCACTTATTTCTTTATTTCTTTATTTATTTATTTATTTAAAAAATTAATTTTAAGTTAATTCCAATAATTTAAATGATAATAATAATAATAATAATAATAATAATAATAATGATACTAATAATAATAATAATAATTATAATAATAATAATATTAAAAGTTGAGGGGGGTAAATTGCAAATTTTGAAACTTCAAAAGAAGTTTTAAAACTAAAATAATAAAAACTAAACCACAGGGACCAATTATGTAAATTACAAATTTACATAACCGGCCCTCCCACCCCCGCAATTCCGGCCACCGTTTCCGGCCACCCTCCGGCGAGCCTCCGGCAAGGCCAAAACACTCGATTTCACACGGTTTTTAACCAAATTAAAACCCCGGACACCTTCACATGCACGGATTCGAACTCAAACCCCACAATAATTCGAAAAACAAATCGGTTAGTGCGATCTAAACCACTCGTGATCCTGTCGGCTACTTTACAGGGTTGAATCGCACCTAAAACACTATGATAATCAAATTAACTCGAACTACTCGAACATTAACTCACTATAAATCGAATGCTACTGTCCATTGTATCAAAACACACAAAATCAAGCCAATTTGATCAACACCTCTGTTCGAACCTGCAACTCTATCGAAATCCATACCCCGATCCATTTACACTGAAATTAACATATGGTTTTTGATCATCAACATCATTAGAAGCTGTATATGCAATTAATTGATTATCATCAAGGTTTGATCGATTTTCAAAATCAAATAGAACCGCGACCTGTTCTTGAGTTGCAGAACATTCAATTCGATACCAATCAGGTAATTAAACACATCATTATACTCTGTTTATCATAGGGATTAAAAGCCCCAATATTAATTCATTATTAACATCGATTTCATGCTCAATTTGAATCAAATCAAACTAGGGTTCTTCGCGAATTTGGGGGTTCTGGAAAACAGTGTTTAAATTCAATTAAAACTATGTTTAATCGCGGTTTAGAGCCTTGGCTCACTGGTTAGTCGCGTGTGTGTGTGTACCTGGGGTCCCGGGTTCGACCCGGGCCAACCCCTTTTTTTGTTTTATTTTTTTAAAAGCTTTTTAAATACTATAAAAATATGGAAAAATTTCTAAAGAAATTATAAAAATAAATTATTAAATTCCCTTATTTTAAATCTTACAAAACAATTTTCTATAAATTTATTTTATTTAAAAACTTTAATAGATTTTTTTATAAAATATTATTTAAAAATATTAAAAAATACTTATTTTTATAAAATAAATTCTAAATCAAGATTAACTATGAAATAATCATGAAAATCATGAAAATTATATAAATAATATTTTAAATATTATAGATAATTATTTCTATAAAAATGACACTTTAATATTTTTAAATACAAATTAATATATTTTATAAATTCACAATTATTTATGAAATTGTGGGTTATTTCTCGTAAAATATATTTAAACCAAAGGTATAAATTAATACCTTATTATTAATCAAAATACTATAAATGTGATTATCCTTATTTGTAATATATTGGATAATTATAAATTATATATTTAAACCACGTCATTTTTATAATTAATTCTAAAAATATTTAAATACAAATACGAAAACCCTTTTAATGAATCAAAATATAAATAATTATTTAATAAGTTTAATACTTATTGATAATTATTTATTAATACAAATAGAAATCTATAAAAACATTGTAACATATTGCGTGTGTGACACGTGTTAACCAAATCAACTCAAACCTTACCAAATATATTCATTCATATTAAAGACTCAGTTACAATCAATAATAGGTGGTGAACGTGTTTGATCGTGCTTTGCCTAATTCTTTGAAGTTCTTATTCATATATATTACATCATCCAAGGTGAGTTCCGTGGCCCCTTTTTATGCTTTTATAATTGTTTCAATGTTTTTCAAACTTGGGGGAAAAGTATGCTCACCCGTTTTCGATGCTGTACAATCTTACATACAATTTTCATACTTGGAATCAATGTGATATTCTTATACTAATACAGGTGTTTATTCTATGATTATTACAACCATTAATTCCCGGGTTTGGGAACCAACGGATAGGTATTGGTAGTACTACTGGGTTGGCACCCCCACCCTTCGACGATTGGTTAACTGCGAGTTACCAACACAGCTGCCAGCAATCCGGCCAAGGGTGAATATATTCCGTCAGATTTATATGCATAACGTCATTAGGTTTGGTTGTCTTTAAACACATGTTATGTGGATTGTGCTTACAGTATGATTCCATATCAAATTCTATACAGCATCAAATGTTTTAAATTTAAACCTGCGGAACTCACCAACATTATGTGTTGACATTTTTGAGCATATCTTTTCAGGTGAACATAATCAAAAGGATAGCTAGAGTTGATGCCTTAGCCGAGACCCTCAGGATTTCATAAGCTTTGCATTAGTCATGTATATCATTTGTTTCATTTGTGAACTGTGTGTATTTTAGATTTGGAATTAATAAGACTATGATAGTCGTGGAACTGACTAACCACGACACAAGTCACCATTGTGTCGGGCGACGTCATGACACGAGGATTTTGCATATAATATGTCTCTGTATTATACCAATGTTATGACGATCCCGTCCGTCGCATCCTCGTGTTTCCGCTACAAGCGGGGGTGTGACAGCTGATCAATGACAGAGTCCATTGATCGGCTATGCTCAGCATCAGCCTCCTTGACAAGGGCTGCTAGATCATCATCCCCCTTCTCTCCCTCTTTCTCTCCTTTCTTCTTTTTATAAGTGACACTGAAATCCTTTTGGATTTCAGCCACTTCAATTCGCTCACTCTCCTCCCTCACCTTCTCCTTCCCCCTTCACCCTAACACTCTCCTCAGCCTTCTCCTTCTCAATTACCTCCTCTCTCCCTACTTCTATCTCCTCCTCTCTCCCCTCTTCCTCTTAGCTTGCACTGATGTCTCCCCTTTTTGGGTGCATTGGTTGGGGTTTGACTATCAGCAAGCGCTTTGGCTACAGCAACCTCCACCAGGGGTTGTATATGTGTGGAAGCCTCTCATCAATGGTTTTCATCACAATTTCTGTGATTATAGGTGTGATGAGAGGCAGGGATTTCTGGAAGATAGCATCTAGCTGCTCAGGAGGGTTCTGTTCCTGAGAGCTAGTGCCAGAAGCAGAGGCAGGTGGCTGAGTTTTTGGGAGTGCTCAGTGTATGAGGAGACCTTCGGGTGAAGGTGCCATCTGTGGGTCAATGGTGGCAGATGGACTTCTATCTTGAGACACTTTGGCAAGCAGCTCTTGAGTCTGCTTACCTCCTCTAAGATAGTGTTTTGTGCAACTACATCATAGAAGAAGCACAGGTCATCATCAGTGTACTGAATCACCTGACCTCCTGACAGGGTCAGGATGTATATGCACTAAGTGTGGCTCGATATTGCATGTGCCCCTTGTTCTTGGTACTGGGGACTTCCAGCCTCCGGATTGTATCCATCATCGCAGTTGCCTCTGGTGAGGTCTTATTGATGTTACCAGCTTCACCCTGCTCAGATGTTGATGCAGAGAAGTGGCAGCCTCACCAGAATGTCCTATCTCCCTAGCCACACTGGGAGATGGACATGTGATTCTCTGTGTTGGCGGCTCCCACCGGCACTTATGTCCACCCTCTCTTCGGTTGGAGTCTCCCCAGTTGTAATTGGTTTCTGGGAGAGGGTGGAGTGCTCAGGTGGGTCAACACTTTGGCTATTATGAGTATAGGGCTTTGTGGGGCGTTTTAGTGGGAGATGGGCTTGAAGCAGTGTGCACATGGGGAGGAGTGTGCATTTCAATGGCAGTCTCCTCAAGTGAGAAAGACCCCAGATGTGTGGCAGCCCCGGAAGTGGTTGCACAGGCTCCTGTGGAGAAGAAACCTGTGCGGTTGTGGTAGGTGGAGTCGTGGTGGCTGCTGGGAGAATCGGACCAGCAGCCACATCCTGCCTTTGTGTTGCAGGGGCATCCTCAGGGGACTCATTTCCCTGAGTAGCCTTTGTGGGCTTCTTTTTGGTTTTTGGTTTGGTGGGGACTTTGGATTTGGAGGTGGAGGCTGTGGGTTCCTGCTACGTGGGTTTTCGCAGCCGGCCAGCCTGTTTTAGTGATTGGTCGGTGTTGTGCCTGGAGTATACCTCGGCTAGAACAGCTATGGCAGGGACCCCAGTGCCAACAAGCCCCTCAGCTTGAAGCTGGTCTTCTATCATGGCCATAATGAACCTAGGATATAAAATCCATCGGTTTAAAACAGGTTTAGCAGCCATGTCTTTGAGTTCAAAAATATAATTCAGTTAAGTTCAGTGGTTTTTCTCAAAGATAGAATATAATACCTGTTGCCACCTTGTTGACATCTGGTCCCATGAAGATGTTTTGGGGCCAGACACACATTCACCATGTGGAAGATGAGACGTTGGGGATCTGGGAAGTGTTTCTTCAACAAGGTGGTGGCAGAGAGGTCGCCCTGATAGTCGTTGGCTGTGAAAGATAGATCAAGGGCGCCTTTGGGTAAGAGGTTGGGTAGGTGGCATCCTCCAGCTTTAGGGTTTGGCGAATAGTAGCTGGAGTGATAACCACTTGGGTGGTTGTTTACGAGGACCGGAGAGAGACCTCGCCATCATTCTCTTCGGTTTGGACGGTGATGTTCGTCCAGAACTCCGATAGGGAGTCGGTGTAGATGGTGGGGTTCAAAGAAAAGCCGTTTGGGAATGGAGAATCATTCATGAGATCGACGGCGTTGTGAAATTTGGCCCAGAATGGCGATTTTGTGAGATGAGCGACACAGTTGTGTCGAGGTTTGAGTTGCATGGTCGCCATTAATGGTGTATGGGAAGTTCAGAGGTTTTTGAGAAGTTAGGTCAAGTGAGAATTAAAAGCTCTGAAGGTTGGGTATATATAGGGTAGGGCAAAGGCTGAAAGAAAACTACTGAAGGTTTTGGTGTTAGTCATCAGTTGTTGAAACTACTGATGACGTGGTCTTAACCTTCAGTGGTTGTAACATCTGAGGACTTGGTGTGAGTCTTCAGTAGTTGAAACTACTGAGACCTTGGTTTGTCCTTCAGATGTTGTAAACGGCTGAAGACTTGTTGTTAGTCTTCAGTAGTTATAAACTACTGAAGACCTAGCTTTTCATCTTCAGACGTTGTAACAACTGAAGACTTGGTGTTAGCCTTCAGTAGTTGTGAACTACTGACATCAGTAGTTGTGAACTACTGAAGACATGGTATTGCTTCAGTTGTTGGAAACAACTGAGGACTTGGTGTTAGTCATCAGTAGTTGTGAAACTACTGAGGATATGGTTTTGTCCTTCAGTTGTTTGGGTATGAAACAGCAGCTGTTGGCATCAGCTGAAGAGTAAAATTACTCATCAGCTGTTTCCGTCAAATCAGTTGTTTCATGCTGACCTCCACATTTACTCATCAGCTCTTTGGCTGACTTTCAGATGTTTCATTGACCCTTCAGCTCTTATGAGTATTTATGCCTTCAGCTCTTGTGATCAGATGTTCATAAGTGCTGATGAAATACCCTTTAGAGCTGGTGAACAAATTGTCTTCAGTACTTGTGTAAGATTACACATCAGTACTTGTGAACAAAATTTGTTCTTCAGTACTTATTTGTTTGAAAATAATACATCAGTAGTTGTAATCCACCTCACTACATCAGTTGTTTTCAACAAATAATGTACATCAGTACTTTGAAGCATTTTAGTCTTCAGTAGTTTGGGAAAGGCTAAAGACTAAATTACTGATCAGTACTTATAATTGACCTATGCTCATCAGTACTTGTGAAGTGAGAGCATCAGCATTGGTCAAATTAATCTAGCTGCAGCATACCAAGCCTTAGTACCAAATTTTGGAATGTGGCACTATCTAAAGGCTTAGTAAAGATATCTGCAAGCTCATCAGCACTAGGCACAAACTTAGGATCAATCAGACCTTTTTCATAGCAATCCCTGATAAAATGATGTCTGATCTCTATATGTTTGGTCCTAGAGTGCTGGACTGGATTTTTAACAATAAAAGAGCTGAAGCACTATCCATTAGTAATGGAGTCTTAGTCTCTGTAATGCCATAATCCAAGAGTTGGTTCTGAAGCCAGAGTATCTGAGATGTACAACTTGCAGCAGCAATGTACTCAGCTTCAGTAGTGGATGTAGCAATTGATGTTTGTTTCTTACTCTGCCGAGAAACTAAACAATTGCCTAGGAATTGGCAACCACCAGAAGTGGATTTTCTGGTGACTTTGCATCCTGCATAGTCACTATCATAGAAAGCAACTAATTTGCAAGAATGCCCAGTTGAATACCAAAGACCTAGTGATTGGGTACCTTGCAGATATCTAAAGATCCTTTTGACTGCAATCAAATGGGATTCTTTAGGTGCAGCCTGAAATCTAGCACAGGCACATGTTGCAAACATGATGTCTGGTCTAGAAGCTGTAAGGTACATCAAGGACCCAATCATACATCTGTAAAGGGTTTCATCAACCGCTTTACCTTTCTGATCGACATCTAGTTGTGTGATGCTGCTCATGGGAGTATAACAGGGTTTGCAGGTTTGTAAATCAAACTTATTCAATAACTCTTTGGAGTATTTGGACTGATGGATGAAGATTCCATCATCCTGTTGTTTGATTTGCAAATCTAGAAAGAACTGTAATTCTCCCATAGCACTCATTTCAAACCTTAGCTTCATGAGCTTTGTAAATTCATCACACAACTTTAGATCAGAGGATGCAAAGATGATGTCATCTACATAAATTTGAACAAGGAGCTTATGTTGTCCCACAGTCTTGATGAATAAGGTTTTATCAATGGTGCCTCTAGTGAACTTATTCTCTAGAAGAAAAGTTGATAGTGTCTCATACCAAGCTCTAGGAGCTTGCTTCAGCCCATAAAGAGCCTTATCAAGCTTGTACACCCAACCAGGATGTTTATTGTCCTCAAAGCCTGGTGGTTGACACACATAAACTTCTTCTTTTATTTTTCCATATAAGAAGGCACTTTTGACATCCATTTGATAAACCTTAAGACTGTGAAAGGCAGCATAAGCTAAGAATAGTCTGATTGCTTCCAGTCTGGCCACGGGGCAAAGGTCTTATCATAATCGATGCCTTCCTCTTGTGCAAACCCCTGGACAACCAGCCTGGCCTTGTTCTTGACGATTTGGCTCTTCTCATCTGTTTTGTTCCTAAATACCCATTTGGTGCCTATAGCACACTTACCTTTGGGTAATGGAACAAGCTCCCACACTTGTTGTTTCTTGAACTGAAGAAGCTCAAGCTGCATAGCTTCCACCCATCCATTGTCTCTTAAGGCAACATGATAGTTCTTTGGCTCTTGCTGACTGATGAAGAGAGCATAGAAGCAGAAGTTGGACAATTGATTCCTGGTTGAAACTCCAGCATTGATATCACCAATGATTTGAGATGTGGGGTGATTCTTCAGCTCTTGATAAACTATAATATCTGTGCAAGTGTTTGTAGACCCATCAGCAGCAACAGATGGTGATGGAGATTCCTGAAACCATGTGGAAGATGGCAGCTCAAATGAAGTAGAGCAAGCAGAAATCTCATCAGCATTAGTTGTGGATAGAGCTACTGAGGCTACAGGAGCATCAGGTTTAGTGAACTCAGGCAGGTTGTCACTGAACCTGAAGAGGTGAGTACTGACTTCATCATCATCAGTACCACCAGGTGGAGAACTGTTGACAGGCTCAACAGCTGGAGGTTGATAAGGAACATATTGCAGTATGTCCAAATCAAACAACTCCACAGGGTTTTGTGGAATCTTGTCCTTTGGAGATTCATTAAACTTAACACGCAGAGTTTCTTCAACCGTCTTTGTCCTACAGTTGAAGACTCTGTATGCTTTGCAAGTTGATGAATAACCAACGAAATACCCTGCATCCACCTTACTAGCAAACTTCTGGAGTGGGTCGCTAGTATTGAGAATGAAACATGGACACCCAAAGGCTCTAAAGAATGAAATTAGAGGGGCCAAATGACGAAGAACTTCATAAGGAGTCTTCATCAACCTCTTATCTACTAAAGCTCTATTTTGTACATAGCAAGCTGTATTGACAGCTTCAGCCCAAAAGGTCAGTGGCAGCCCTAGTCAGCCAACATTGACCTTGCAGCTTTAATGAGAGTCCTGTTCTTTCTCTCCACCACTCCATTCTGCTCAGGAGTTCTAGGAATACTAAACTGCCTTTTAATTCCCTTGGACAGGTAGAAGTCATCAAGTGTGTGGTTTCTAAACTCTGTTCCATTGTCACTCCTCACACACTTGACCTGCAGGGAATACTGCTTTTCTACAAATAACACAAAGTTCATGATAGTCTTGGCTGCTTCATCCTTGGAGTGCAAGAAGAAAGTCCATACAAACCTGGAATAATCATCCACAATTACCAGACAGTATTTCTTCTTGGCCATGCTCATCACTCTGACAGGACCAAAGAGATCCATGTGCAGGAGCTGCAAGCAGGCAGTGGACTTTGGTTCTTCTATTGAAGGGAATGAAACTTTGTGTTGTTTTCCTTTTAAACAAGCAGTGCAGTCATCTTCACACTTGAACTCCTTCAAAGGCAATCCTCTTACTAAACCATGACTTATCAGCTGATTCATGTTTTTGAAATTAACATGCCCCAGCCTTCTATGCCATAGAGTAGCTTCTTGAGGAGAGGCCTTGGAGAATAGGCAAGGATGGCCTTTTAGATCTATCTTTTTGGAAAGATCTAAGGCATACACTCTTCCTGTCCTGTTGGCCTTCAGGAGAGTGTATTCATCCAACACCTTGTCAATCAAACTTAGAACTTTGGATGACAGAATCCGACAGTTCTTGCTTGTGAAAATGGCTACATGGCCTTTATCACACATTTGACTGACACTCAAGAGGTTGTACTTGAGATTCTCCACATGGTTAACATCATCAAACCTTATTTCCCCATTGGAAACAAAGCCTTTTCCGATGATGTAACCCTTTGCATTATTGCCAAAGGAGACAAATCCCTTCTTTCCTTGAGAGTAATCATTAAGAAGGGAGCTGCTTCCTATCATGTGCATAGATCCTCCACTGTCTACATACCAGATGCTTCTTTGGCATGTTGAAGAACCCTGCAATCATAACCACATGTTAGTTAGTTTTAGAGACCCAAACCTGTTTGGTTTTGGGTCTGTTCTCAACTACAGGTGCAACACTAACAGGTGTGTTATGTGTAACAGCCTGAGGTAAATGAGATGGTACAGAAGAGGAACCCTTTGGCTTGGACTTCCTTTTCTGTGGTTTCAACACAGGAGCATCTAAATGGTTAACTCTTCCCATTAGATGCTGAACCATCATCACCAGTTATGTCTGACTTTGTGATAAAGCCTTCAGCTCTTCAGACACATTGGGATTTGCTGATGATGGATTCCTATGTTGCACCATCTTCTTTTGAGCAACCTTAGCTGTTCCCTGAGTAACCCCTACCTTCTTTTTAGATTTAGCTTTGGGCTTAGGGATTTTAGGCTTTGATGTTGCTAGTACAAACTTGGTTTCAAACTCATTTTCATTTTAGTTATGTCCTTATTAATTTTCTCCTTTTGTTTGAGTTTGGAACCCCTTTTGTACCAGCAATCATCAGTAAGATAATTAAACAAGCCACATATCTCACATGGCTTCTTCTTCATCTTATGTTGATCATCAGCTGAAGAGGATGAAACTACTGAAGACTTGTTCTTCAGCTGTTTGCTATCAGTACTAGCGGTTTTCTTCCTAGTAGTGCCTGCTTTCCTGACATCCTCTTTAGCTATCTTCAAACCTTTTCTACTGCTAGTTTTCTTCTCTTTAGTGCTAACAGTAGTTGAGGTTTGAACTTCAGATGTTGTCACTTGCTCTCCAGTACTTTTAGTACTTCTAGAGACAACACCTGAGTTGGTCAACCTTTGATCATGTGACAGTCAGCATTTGAACCATCAGCTGTTGTAGCATTAGCTGATTGGTTTTGGCAGGAGTTAATGCTGACTTCTCTCTCTGATGATGCTGAACCAGAAAGTAGGTCACATGATGAGAAGGATTGGTTATTGCTTTCTCCATCAGATTCAACTTCTGCTCTTGAAGTAAAATCTGTTGGAGGAGTAGTGTGATTATAACCAATGCCAAACTTCACATTGGAAGCTGATTGCTTGCTAAGAAGCATTTCAAAACCCTTGCATGATTTCACCCATCGATCATACTCTACTTAGGTGGTTGCAAGAGTTTCCTTGAGGTCTCTGTACTTTTCTAGAAGTACATCTTCCCTAGCTTTATCATCTTTTATTTGGCATTTAAGCTTGTAAATCTCATCATTTTTCTCATTTAGTGCAACCTCAAATTCAGCTTTCTTTTTGGAAATTGTGCGCTCTAGCTTAAGATTTTTATCTATTAAAGCTACATTTGCTTCTCTAATAGAAGCAAATGCTGCTATACATGATTCAGAACAAAGCTTGGCTTTGGCCTCAGAGGATACCTATGATGAGGCATTGGATGATGACCCCTCAGCAGATTCAAGGGCCATCAGAGCAAGATTTCCAATGGATTATCACCACCATGTTGACGAGCACCTTGGAGTAGTTGTTCCTGACCAGATAGATCATCTGGCAGACTACTCCAGTCAACAACTCCTGGGGTGAAGAAGCTGTGTTGTTGAAGCTGTGTTGTTGAGGTTGTGTTTGATGATGAGATTGGGAAGATTGAGGCTCAGGAAGAGCATATGGTGGTTGAGCAGAAGGTGCTTGAGATTGACTGGGCTGAGGTACATAGTAACAGGGGTAAGGGTATGGCATATGACCCTGAGGCACAAAATAGGCAGGTGATGCCTGTGCTTGTGATGGATGGCCAGAACTGGAGGAATGTTGCCCTCTGTGCTGTGAGCTATTGCTTCGAAAAGTCACAAAGGGTGCACAGGAGTTAGATCCAGATGATCTACACTCTCTTGCAAAGTGTCCAAGTCTTTGACACTCGTGACACCTCAACTTGCTCTTGTCAAAACCAACTTTGGTTTTGCCAGAGAGACCAGGGAATTTCCTGCCAGTTCTCTTGTAGAACTTTTGAGATCGGATATTTATCATAGCCATTTGGTTCAAAATATTCATCTCCTCCAGATCATCATCTGGAATGCCCTTCAAGTCTTCCATCAAAAAGCACAGATTTTCACTGCTACCTCCTGAACTACTACTAACACCAACAAAAGCTTGTTCTGAGTGGGTAGAGAAATCAATATGCTCATCATAAGAACTCTCTGATGCAGCATAATCAGACTCCTGACTTATCAAGGCAGCATTGCCATGGACAAAGTCATCAGTGAGCTTGCCAGAAGTGGATAACCTCCTCTTTTGCTCTATCTCTCTCTCAAATGTTAGCAGTTTCCCATGAAGTTGGGTGAGAGATAGAGTATCCAGGTTTGCACTGGAGCGTAGGACAATAGTATAAGTGTCCCATCTCTCAGGCAGTGATCTGAGGAATCTGTTGTTCATCTGGCTGTTGGTGTACTCTTGTTTGACCATCTTTAACTCATAGATCAAACAAGAAAACCGCTCAAACTGCTGGGTCAGAGTCTCACCCTTCTTATGAGAGAATGTCTCATATTGTTGGGCGAGGATTTCCCTAGTATTTGCTAAGACCGAATCGGTTCCTCCAAATTGTTCCTTCAGAGCAACCCATAGGTCATGAGCAGTTTCATGATGCAAAAGCCCTGAATAAATCTCATTTGGAATAGCCATGGCTAAAATTCCATGGGCTCTAGCATCAATTTCGAACAGCTTAAGATCTTCATCCGAATATTGTTCAGGTTTCTTCGGAACCTGTTCATTAGATTCAGGGACACTCACCATAGGCTTGTATGGTCCATGCACCACTGACTTCCAACAACCAGCACTGTTGACAGACAAGTGGTGAAGCATACGACGTTGCCATATGTTATACTCATTCCTCACAAGCATCGGAGGCTTGGTTGAGGAACCAGTATTGTAAGAATCGTTCGTTGGTGTAGTCATCTCAGATTTTAGTCAAAAACAAGTTTAAGCAAAACAAATGTAGCTCGAAACAACCAGAGAACCTCAAGTTTATGGCTAGAAACAGCAAAATCTTACTCTCTATAGCTAATTCTTGCAAATTGCTAATTCGATCAAACGTAGAGATCAAAAGAGCAGTTTCAAATGATCAATAGTGAAATTGATCAATGATTAACCTGCTCTGATACCATTTGACAGGATCTCAGCCTCTAGTTTGATCAATTAGATTATGTTCGCAGCGGATTTAGCACAGTAATTAGCGATTACAGCAAGAACACAAAAGATTTTGCATATAAAAGTACAAACATAGAGAGAGAGAAAAGTTCTGCAAAAGATGTTTTCTATAACTTCACACGTTTCGGCACCTAATATAGCATGGTTCACCATCCTTTTATAGACGGCAAAGGATGAATGATGATGTCACTTGACAGTGACATCAACCGATTATTAAACTAACAGCTGATAGAACATAAAACTACTGAAGATATCAACATCTGACATCTTCTTACAAAAGTTGTCTACCTATTACAAGTACTGAAAAAGGAAACTACTGAAAGCCTACAACGACTGAAGAACAAACTCTTCAGTCGTTTATAATTACTGAACTATAACAGCTGAAGAACAAGCTCTTCAGCTGTTGTACAAACTACTGAAAAGATAAACAAAACTACTGAAAGAGAAAAACCTCACAACAACTAAGAAGACTTCTTCAGCTGTTGTGACAAACTCTGAAGCTTCAGCACTTGTTCTTCAGACTTGGACTTCAGATGATGTATCAGCTGATGACTTCAGTAGATGTCATCAGCTGATGTCTTCAGTCTTTGTCTTCAGACTTTGTGCATCAGTAGATGATCTTTAGTTCTTTAGTTCAACTTTTGATCTTCAGCACTTGTCTTCAGTACTTGAAGTCTTCAGTACTTGTATGTTTCAGTACTTCAGACTTCAGTACTTATCTTCAGCACTTTGGGATCTTTAGCTGTTGTACTTCAGACCTTTGATCTTCAGACTTTGATTCTTCAGACTTTGTCAAACTGCTGAAGAAGGTTTTCAGCAGTTGTTGTGATGACATGTGGGACTTAGAAGTTTTTCTGATCTTGGCTCATTGGTTCTTTTGGTCCAACACACAGGGTTAAATATGTATTTTATATAGTTATTCAGATATTCAACCAATAGTACTTATCGGTTCAACACTTATAGATTCAGAGTCTCTTACCTAATCAGATCTCTTATTGTTTCAGTAGTTACTAGTTCAGATGTTGTCAAACAGACCCTTAATTAACCAAAAATCTTGATTCTTTCTCATGTGGGTTTTTGATATTGATGGTGATAATTTTTTAGCAAACCCATGGAGCATTGAACGTAGTTAGTTGGGAGTACTGATGCCATTGGGAGCTTTGGTTACAAGATGTTTAAAGTCGTTATGTCATAGCTAATCTAACTTGGGTTTTTTATTTTTGTAATTATTGCTTTATTAAAAACGTATCAAAATTTGATATTTCGGAAGTTTCACATGTGAAATTTGAGGTAAAAAATGTTTAATTCTAAACAATTAATCTGCCTTTAGTTGTTATATCCATCCCTGCAAGAAATATGAATTCCTGCATGTTTGGTCTTTACTTTCTCTTCTTCTGGTTCAAGGAACTCATGCAAAATCATACATCATTTTTAGATATGAGCTTTATCCGATTGAACCCTCAAATAATTTTAATCTGAAAGCGCTTGGTAACTCTCATTTAGGTCAAAGTTTTGGATCTAGGAAATACAATTCTTCTACTGTTTTATATAGTTTTAAATGTGGAAAGAAGGGTAATGAACTTCAGTCTTCAATGGACCCTATATATCATCCATTCCTTCTCTTAATTGAAATATTAGAGAAGTTATGGTTCTTAAACATCCTTCTTAATACCTACATGAGGGCAAGAAAATGATGTGCACATATAGTAAGGCTTTAGAAATGATTGCAAAAGTGTTGGCTAATTAGGTCTGTCGAATATTATCTCACTGCAAATCTAAAAGGAATTACACGATAACCTAGTTGAGCGATGAGAATGACCTTGAGATGTATAACCCAACGAAGGTCAACTATTATTTATCCATATGTATAATTAACTCATGAATATAAGAAATATGTCACTTGGGTTGTAACCGAATGGAAAGAATCAAATATTATTTGAAGATTGTTTAGGTTTAAACTTGGTTATGATCAGTTTAGAAGGCCTCAAAAGTGTATTGTTAATGTTGAAAAAGTATAAGATATAAAATTCATGCTAATTATTCTTTAATTCATTGATTTATTCTTTGCATAATGATTAGTAACTATCCAAGTTATAGTTAGAACTATTGAAACATTTGAAGATACTATAGGGACAAAATGTTCAATTTACCAAAGACATTTCTAAATTATCAATAATTTATAATTTGAACATCATTGGTGTAGGTGGATTCGCAAATCTTGAAATACGGTCATTGATTGTTCATTCTTGCTTGTAGATATCATATAATAACAATAACAATATTATATAGTTTTGGCATCTTCTTTTTCATATGGATATAATATAGAGTCACATGCATGAATTAAGTCCATTATCTTGTCTATAAAAGGGAGCAACAACCACCTCTAGTAATCATCAAAACCACTTCTTTGTCAGCCCACGAAGAAATAGACATGGCGTGATATTGCTCCGGCTCATCCACCTTAACATTTACACATACGTTTTAGAAGAATGATGAGCCGAACCAATATCACTCTTGTATGTTCCTTTGAGAAGCGAAGTGAAGAGATCAGTATGTTTTTATCTATCGCCAAACTTGTTAAATGATGAATCTGTCTGATGATATTGAGGATCCATTAATATGTTTCTTGAAACATCATATGTAACACATTTGAAGGGATCATCAGGCCATGATGCTAAGTTGGAGACCAACATATAACCTTGTTATATATAGATATGGGTCAACATAGTAGAATACAAAAGCCGCCATGTTTTATACGCGTATACATAAGTTTATAAAGTTATCCCTATGTTATGTATGTTAATGAATTTGATACTTTGGTTTTAGAAATTACGGACTTGACCTTATTTGTTTATCAAAATATAACTCATAGGATTCTTGGAATGAACAGTGGTTTAATTCAACATTATTCACTAGAATGTCAAAGTCATTGATCTTGTTTGGTTTTGTAAAAGTTCAAGAACACACACTTCTTCTTTCACCTTTTCTTACAATTGACATAAAGTTAACAGAATTTAGTCTAAAGCTTACATCTAACAATGAAACGAGTAAATAAATCGTACAATTGAAATTTATCATCCGGTGAAAACCTCTCTTAGTAGATTGAGAAATTTAATTGCTTGATTAGTGAAGTGAAGATCTGTGAAAGAAAGTACATGAATGAAGATCCACTCCAAAAGTTCGTTAGATCTTAACCAAGGCAATAAAAGATCATCACATAGTGATGAGGAAGACAGAATCTCACAACTCACTTTATCCCAACTACAGTGAGTTTAAAACCTTAGAAACTGAAAGTATATATGCAGATAAAGAATGAAACAAAGGCTAATGAACAACAAAAAGGGCATAAATTTGATTTATAAAAGATTCATAAGAATATGTATAGGCTTAAAGATTTAGGGAACATAAAATATTTAGCATTCCTTTTAAATAATTAAGGAGAATAAACGACATATGTTATTTTTGAATATTAATTTCTTTTTAGTATTTAACATGTTATTTGTAAAATTTAAAAGATATATAGGTGGGTGGGTTTTAATTTCAGTTAGGTTCGCTTAATTAGGTTATTACTTAATAATAGATACATAACTATAAAGGTGTCATCAAACACACCAGGAACTACAAATAGGATTCTTAACTGGTTTAGGCATAGCCATTATGGTTATTCATTTGTTCATAATTAATCTGGTTTTCGAGACTAGATCAAAAATAAGTTAAATAATCGATTTTAACTATATTTATTATGTAAGAGTAATTAAGGTTGTCTACACAGGAAACTGATGAAAGGTGTTTTTTAAACGCAACTTCTCAGTAAAGACTTTTAAAGTAAAAATTGAAACTTTTATGGATTGTAAGAAACACAATTACAAAAAACAATAAACTTTGAAAATGATTTTACTAATTAATTAGAAAACAATCATTTTCAGGCTTTAATTATGCAAGATTAATAATTAATATCTTAGATCTAAATTCATACAAACTTAACTACAAGATTTAAACTATTGATTAAAGAGATAACCAAAGAACAATCTTTTTAGACTCGTTTATTTATAAGATTACCAATTTATTTGTATCAAGTTGCCTAGCTTTCTTATTGAATTGACGATGCAAGTAAATCGAAAACTGATAATCAAACACACAACTTTATTTAAAAGCAAACCTTTTAAATTAATCAAAACTTAATTATATTCAATAATGCAATGTTCAACACAAAAACCTAATTAAAGCATACTAGTCGTTTCACTGAATCTTCAATTTTAGTTTGATGGTGATTGTGGATGATTTGGTTGAATGGAAAGGCTTTAGAACACCAAAGATTGACTAAAATTAGCTTGGATTCGTGAATTTTTATGTATGATAAGTTATGTCTCGAAATCTAAATGAGTGATTTTAAATTGAAAAACCACAAAATCTAAACTTCTTGTTGTCCATCGTGTATGGTAACCCATACTCGACTTTTCAAGTAAATATGTCAAACTAAACATTGTTGACACGCCCTTGGCGTATGATAAGCGTCCATACAGCGTCTCATACACTGTCAACGTATGATACGTCCCTACATAACATATTATACGTCAACTTCCCCTTTTTTCCATGTTTTGATATTTATGTCTTTGGTCCTTTAATATTCTTATTGTGCTTCTTTTGCTTCAAATTATGATCATCTAAGCTCCAATCACCTATGGATATAAAAACATAAACAAAGTCAACTTCTTCCACTATAATCATAATGTAAAATCACGTATTTAGATCACATATATACTAGAATATCGATACAGCATCAATGATTCAGTTATTTTTTTTCGCTCACACCTAGTTTGAGAGTATATCTTATAAACTTTAATTATCAATGTGTAGTCGCATAGTGGTATTGGTTGTAAGCCACTATTTTTGCTTTGGTTTTAGTAATTTTATTTGACGCTTAGACTTCAATACATGATATATTTATACAATCGACGCTTTTTGAACAAAGTCATAGGGTTGATCGATGGTTTATGCACACAATCACTATCAGGCTTTATAAACTTTTTTGTCCTCTTACTTGGTGAAAGGTCTTGATTTGCATTTGTATCGGACATTTATCAAACATGTTAGATGATCTATTGCTTGGTCACATGATATTGATGATTAGTCATAGTAGCATACATCAAGATTTATAGCTTGTTTGAGAGAAGGCAAGCATCGTACGGTTATAGGGTAAAATCGAAAGTATAACCAATTTATTTTCTTTGGATGTTATAAATCTTAAGTTTTGGTTATAACCAGTTTGCTTATTTATCCTAATTGTGGCTTTGGACATGAATTGTCACACCCTTAAATTCTATGTGCCCGCGAGACGTGTGAACAAACAAGGATCCAATTCATTAGTTACTCAGAACGACACTATATGCAATATTCAAAACAATTCAAGGTTTAAAACTTTAAAATATTTACAGAAGCGTTTTGTAAATATTTCAAACCTAGAGTACTTAAAGTAAATTGCGCAAAACACGCGCTCAAACCAATGTACTTAAGTATATGCTGAATAAAAAATAAAACAATGTTTGAACAAAGCATACTTGACACGTACGTGCTCCTATGGGCAGCTGCTAGTAACGAGATGAGAAAATCATACTAAAAGTGTTAACACGACGGTTGGTGAGTTCAAGATTTTATAATCATCATAAACAGTAGTGTTAGTAAAATATATAAAAAAATGTATTGAAATAAATAGATAGTCAAATTTCATTAGTAAAGAAAAATAGTGATTTCGCTATTAGTCTAATTTCATTAGTAAAGAAAATAGTGATTTCGCTATTGAAACTGACTATGTTTGTTTGTTTGCCTCCCACCACGACATACCAAGTCGTGATGCTGTTAGTCGTTTAGGACAATATTGCATCTGTTTGACCTCTAGTCATACGAGTAGGGCTTCTCAGACCCGCTAGTAATACCCAAGATTTCTCGCTAGATTTTAAACTGACGATCCGAATGTGTAAGGGCTTTCTATGGTATTCACACTGTGTCATACTAAACATATGTTATAACAGTAAAGCATTTTAAAATTGTTGGGTTTGTTGGACCTAAACAATGTTGTTTAACCATTTTAAACAAGAAAACACAGCGGAATATAAACTTAATTTCGTATTCTATAATCTGAAAATTAAAGTTCATAATATTATTTCAACAAACCCAAAGACAAAGGATCATATATATATGAATGGATTAGTTATCAAGAAGCAAACAAAACAACACAAATCAACACAATGAACTACCTTATTCATGCTGTCAAAACCGTGGATGCATGCTGTTAAAACCGTGGATGCATGCTGTTAAAACCGTGGATGTATGATGAAGATCCAGTGCTTGGAGCGCCCCTATGGACGCTTGGAGCGCCCTTCTTGCAGCTTGGAGCGCCCCTCCTGCAGCTTGGAGCGCCCCTCCTGCAGCTTGGAGCGTTCCTGATGCCGAGGCTGCTTTTGGATGGCCAAAACATCAACAATAGATGTTCTCAAGTGTTCATACCCACAAGCCTTCAAGAAAATACCATTTTGCTAGGATTTGACACCAAAATCGAACCAAGAACAAAGCTGAAATCGAATTTCAGCAGTGAACAATTGCAAGGCTGCTGGAACTTTGTTTCAACCATGAAATCCATCTTCTAGATGATGAAATCCAGCCCCTTGAGTCGATTTTGCATGTGAGGAAAATGTAGATCAGATGTGTGTGTGTTCTTAGAGAGGTTTTTGGTTTCAAAACAAGAAAAGGGAGAAGAATGGCAAAGGCCCTTGCGGCCGTAAAAACCAACAACCCTTTTAGGGTTTTATTCCCCTTTAAAACCTTCTAAGTTTTATTTAAAATGTTTTTAATATAATTAACCTTTTAATTACACATAATATTCACACACACACTATTATTATTTGATGTTGCTTAACTAATTTAAACAACATAACAAATAATATCCATGAACAAACTATCCTCATAATTTGTTCTTTCTCACATACAATTTATTTAGAAACCCATTTTCTAAATTGGTGTAATTATTTAATTGCATGATCATATCATCAATTAAATATTAATTGGTGTTTGCTAAGCTTGTTATTGGGTATGACCCGACTTGGATCACAACGTACTAACCACATCAATGTTCTATGTGTCTTGGGCATACAGAATCCAACAATCTCCCACTTGCACAAGATACATAGAAGATTGATGCAAGCAGTAAATACCGCCTAACAACGGTTTACTACCCTTAATACGCATGACTTAGAAGCCATTCAATAACATCATCCCCTTCAAGTATCCAACTTGAAATGATTTAGGTGAATCAATCATCTATCCTTTTGTTACAGATGTCATGTTAAATCCAAGAATACAGAATGATCATTTCTTGTTGATTTAACTTATCAGGCCTTAGACATCTAACTCCCAACGAATAAGAGGAACAAATTCCATCTCGACTACATACGTTTCTCACAAACACCTCGTGTCATGCCTGAACATACCCTTATGTACTGTCCACTATTTTAGGGCAGTGAAGAATTTGCTCAAGGTATAATACTTGGTGAATATCAAACCCAATATGTATCTCAGGTCAGAGGATACCAAATGATATTCGCCTTTACTCAAATTTACTTATGATCAATCAATAAGATTCCATGTAGTAAGATTTGAGATGCGGGTCATTCCAATATTCGTATCCTACGAATATCTATGAACCTTGGCAGCAACCAATTGCTCTATATCCAGGCCTTATGAATATCCACCAATCCAAGTTCATAATAGTCTTAGATTCATATTTGTTCCCACAAATATGACCGACTACGGACATTTAGAATAATAAAATTATTCATGGATGTAAACATGCTAAAAGGGAACGTCACTTAAAATATCGTAAATGCATAGATAAGTTAAGTATTACAATTGTTCCATATTAATAATATTAATACTAAACAGATCAATTCCAATCACTAGAATATCAAAGTCCTGAGGCACAGGTATGACTTTCATGCTTTGCCCTTTCAAGGAGCTTCGTGAGTGGATCCGTAATGTTTTGATCAAAGTGAACTTTGCGAATACATATCTTTCCCTTTTCAACTTCATCCCTTATGTAGTTGAATTTCCGCTCATTGTACCTAATCTTTTGATGTGCACGGGGTTCCTTGATTTGAACAATCGCACCCTCGTCATGACAAAAGATTCCTAAGGGGTCTTGAATGGTAGAGACCATCCCTAGATTGGTGATAAACCTTTTTATCCATGCAGCTTCCCAAGCTGCTAATGAGGCGGCTATGTATTCGAATTCTGTAGTGGACAATGCTACCCTATTCATAATGGAGACGTACCCGATTGTGATCGAGGATCATCTTGATCAGTTTGGAACTAGTATTCGTGTAACCCTTTACAACCAGTTCCTCTTCATCAGATCCGTATATTAGAAACATATCCTTAGTCCTCCTAAGGTATTCCAATATACATTCAACAGCCATCCAATGGCTGTTACTTGGATTCTGCTGATATCTACTTGTCATGCTTAATGCGCATGACACGTCCAGTCTAGTGCATATTATCGCATACGTGATGGATCCTATAGCAGACGCATATGGGATGTCCTTCATATGATGTTGCTCATCCTTTGAGCTTGGACATTGAGATGCACTCAATATTGTCCCTCTTTGAATAGGTACTATACCTTTCTTAGAGTTATTCCATCTTGAACCTTTTCAAGATTTTATCAATGTATGCACTTTGGTTTAACCCTATCAACCGCCTCGATCTATCCCTATAGATCTTTATTTCCAAAATATAGACGGCTTCACGGAGATTCCTTTGGAAAAACAATTTCCAAGTGTAGTATGTCATTAACATACAATACTAAGAACGTAATTACACTCCCACTAGCCCCTTGATACACACAATCCTTGTCAGCGTTCTTGATGAAACCCAATTTCTTGATCTTTTCATCAAAACATCGATTCCAACTTCTCGATGCCTGTCTCAATCCATGGACTGATATCTTTAACTTGCATACTTTATCAGGATGACTTTAGCATAGCGATTGGCGAGAAGGTTTCATCATAATCAACCCTTTGACTTAGAGTGAAACCTTTTGCTACAAGTCATGCCTTGTAAGTATCCAAGTTTCCATGCATGTCAGTTTCTTCTTGAAAACCCACTTGCATCCAACCGGTTTGGAGTTAAGTGAAAAGTCAACCAATTCCCAAACTTGGTTGTCATATATGGATTGCATCTTTACGTTTATGGCTCCTAGCCACATGTCACAATCCGAATTGGACATTGCTTCATGGTATGTAGTTGGCTCTTCGAAGTCAACAACGTAGCATCCATCTATGAAAAATCTACATTTTTCATGTGGAATGCTAACTTTACCAGATCTGCGAACGTTTTGTGTGTATTGATCAACCTCTTGATCATGATCAACAACCTCTTGTTGATTGCTAGTGTCAACCAAACGTGTATCGGCTTGTGGATCTTGATCCTCATCAAATTCCACTGTTCTATGCGTCATTCCTTCCATAAGGAACTTGGCTTCCAAGAACTCTGCCTTTTGAGCAATGAATACCTTTTGCTCTGTTGGATAAAAGAAGTGGTATCCTATACAGTCCTTTTGGATATCCAACAAATATACACTTAGTGAATCGACTTTCAGTTGGTTTGGGTGTTAAGCTTAACATAAGCTTCATGACCCATGATTTTAAATATGATAGCGATGGAACTATTCCATTTCATATTTCAAAAGGCGTCGAATCCACTTTCTTGGTTTGGGCCATGTTCAAAATATGAGCCCGGAGAGTAGTGCGAAACCCCAAATGATAGAGGTAGTGAGCTTATAGCCATCATAGGTCGAACCATATCAATAGGGTTCGATTTCTCCTTTCAGACACACCATTATGTTATGGTGTTCTGTGAGGAGTAAGTTGTGAGACAATCTTACAACTTCCTAGATGATCCCTAAAAGTCTCACTTAGGTATTCACCTTCTCTATCTAAACGGTGAACTTTGGTAGTTCTATCGAGTTGATTTTCTACTTCATTCTTGAAGTTTTTTGAACATTTCAAATTCTTCATGTTTATGTGCCATCAAGTACACATGACCATAGCGACTATAATCGTCGGTTAAGGTAATGAAGTAAGTCTCACCATACCTTGTCATTGTCTTAAAAGGACCACATACATCCAAATGTATGACTCCTAATAAGTCTCTTGCCCTCTCATTAGTACCACTAAAGGGCGTATTTGTCATCTTACCTTGTAAACAAGATTCACACTTATCAAATGAACATTTTTCATTTGTTTTCAAAAGACCATTCTTTTAAAGTGTTTAAATCCGATTCTTGTATATTTAACCAAGATGACAATGACAAGAATAAGAGTCACTTAAACCATTTTAAGTCTCTTGGTGCATGATAGGTATAATGTGTTATTATAGGACGAATTTATGAACCAATTCATCAACATCATTAGAAGGCATGGCCTTAAAATAATATATATCATCCATATATATAAATACCATCATTTACTAACTTTAAATCATAACCATATCGTTTTAAAAGGGAAACTTAAATCATGTTCCTAGTCAAACTAGGAGCATATAACATGTTTTGACGAACAACTTCCAACCTTTTGAAAGTTTCAAAACATAGTCTCCTTTCTTAAAGTGCTTATTTCTTTTGAACCCTTGCAACAAATTGCAATAGTGAGTTCCATATGAGGTATCCAATTAACCATGTGCTTTTAGGAAATAATACCTAAGTTAATATGGATTATGAAAGTTATACTTAAGGTTTGCCCAGCATCCCTTTTATTTCTCAACTCATTTAGATAGGTTGGATGAATCCCTTTCAAATGACCTATCTCACCATACTCAAAACATGGATCGTTTTCGGTTACCTTAGGCTTCATAAGCTTAGGTTTTGGAGGTTCCGCTTTGATCTACCCTTACCCATTGCCTTTGATGTGCCCTTCTCCTTTGGCAACATTTGCCTTGGGATCGGAAATGGCCTCAACATCGTCGGGGTCGGGTTGGTTAGGAATAGGATCGTCAAGGACATTTGCCTTTGCTCTTACTTGAGAACAATTCTTAAGTTTCGAGACTAGTCCATAAGGTTATTATGGTTCAGACGATCCCTCTCTAAAATAGTTCTCAGTGATAGGGTATGGACGGTCGGGGTGGTAGCATTATTGTTTGCGGCCATTCTACAAATTTTACAAAGTTCTTTTAGTATTTCTGAAAAATTTCATTTTAATTATTAATACCCTTTATGTCTCATAGACAATTAATAATTAAAATCTAGAATCCAACGTTACATTCAAATAATGGTTAGGTGACCTTTATCCCATTATTCAAATTAACACGGTAGTCAACTTTTGACAATTGCAACCTTTTGCAACTTCTAGCGGTATGGGATCGACTTTAAACATCATATGTAAAGTCGGCATGTTAATCCCATCAACACCATTTGGAAACCATATTTTAGGTGATCCATTCAACATGGTTTGCAAATCAAGTTACCCTACTTGCACACACATGTGAGTTTACCAACACAAGTGGTTAGGTGACCTTTATCCCACCAATGTGGTATTCCCACCTTAAGTCATAAGTTCCCTCAAAATGGTTAGGTGACCTTTATCCCATTAAGAGTTTCCAAATGACTTAAGTGTTGTGCAAAAGGACGGTGTTAAACTTGTTTGAAAAGGGATTTTTTGTTTTCATTGATTCTAGTTTGAAAACTCTATTTACCTTGTATTTGCATGCTTTCAAATACAAGGTATCCTATGGTTCACTTTTAATAAAACCTCTTTTATTAAATCATTAATCCTTTTAATAACCTTTTATTAATCACTTAATGATTAGGAACCATAAATTCAGCTTGTTAAGTTTGTTTATTAGTTTGTTATGCACATCCAAATGTCAAATAACAATCATACAACAAACAACCAAACAAGTACAATCATACAAACATATGTGCATAACTATAGCCACTAAGTTGACTACACTTGTTTGCCATCACAAGTGTTGTCATAAGGTCTTTCCTAAGGGTTCAACACAACACAAATGATGAGGTCTTCAAAGACTCCCACTTGAATTTGCATCCAAATGCTTCAAGTCCATCCTTTGTGTCTTCCTTTTGTGCTTCCTTCCCGAGCATCTTCTTTTACAAAATATATATCCTAATACATATTTTCTAGTAAAAGAAAAAATACTCCTAATCTATTTATTACATTGCCAAATGAATAAATAAATTACAATCCAAATAGAAACACCAAAAGGAATTATTACAACCCAAATCGAAAGAATACAACCAACATGACAATTCCATAATCAACCAATCCAAAACATATATGGTCAAGGCTATGTTATGCACTAAGACATGTATCCATATACATCATTTCAAGAACTAAATGAACCCCATTTGACCCTAAATTTTCAGCCAACACAAACTAAGAATTTAGGGTCTATTGTCCAAACAAAAACACAATCAACCAATTTGATATCTTCCTTTCAAGATCCAATCATAAGCATGCATGATTACAACCTTGAAAGGTTGGGGTATCATCAAATCATCACAAAACAGCCCTAATGAGGTTGTTAAACCTTATATATCCAAATATACAAGAACACATGAAACTAATCATCCACATAACCGGCTCTAGATGCCATTGTTGGGTTTGTTGGACCTAAACAATGTTGTTTAACCATTTTAAACAAGAAAATGCAGCGGAATATGAACTTAATTTCGTATTCTATAATCTGAAAATTAAAGTTCATAATATTATTTCAACAAACCCAAAGACAAAGGATCATATATATATGAATGGATTAGTTATCAAGAAGCAAACAAAACAACCAAATCAACACAATGAACTACCTTATTCATGCTGTCAAAACCGTGGATGCATGCTGTTAAAACCGTCGATGCATGCTGTTAAAACCGTGGATGTATGATGAAGATCCAGCGCTTGGAGCGCCCCTATGGACGCTTGGAGCGCCCTTCTTGCAGCTTGGAGCGCCCCTCCTGCAGCTTGGAGCGCCCCTCCTGCAGCTTGGAGCGTTCCTGATGCCGAGGCTGCTTTTGGATGGCCAAAACATCAACAATAGATGTTCTCAAGTGTTCATACCCATAAGCCTTCAAGAAAACACCATTTTGCTAGGATTTGACACCAAAATCGAACCAAGAACAAAGCTGAAATCGAATTTCAGCAGTGAACAATTGCAAGGCTGCTGGAACTTTGTTTCAACCATGAAATCCATCTTCTAGATGATGAAATCCAGCCCCTTGAGTCGATTTTGCATGTGAGGAAAATGTAGATCAGATGTGTGTGTTTCTTAGAGAGGTTTTTGGTTTCAAAAACAAGAAAAGGGAGAAGAATGGCAAAGGCCCTTGCGGCCGTAAAAACCAACAACCCTTTTAGGGTTTTATTCCCCTTTAAAACCTTCTAAGTTTTATTTAAAATGTTTTAATATAATTAACCTTTTAATTACACATAATATTCACACACACACTATTATTATTTGATGTTGCTTAACTAATTTAAACAACATAACAAATAATATCCATGAACAAACTATCCTCATAATTTGTTCTTTCTCACATACAATTTATTTAGAAAACCCATTTTCTAAATTGGTGTAATTATTTAATTGCATGATCATATCATCAATTAAATATTAATTGCTGTTTGCTAAGCTTGTTATTGGGTATGACCCGACTTGGATCACAACGTACTAACCACATCAATGTTCTATGTGTCTTGGGCATACAGAATCCAACAAAAATAAAGTATGCTTTCTTCCCCAAAAAGAGAGTAAGTAAAAGTGGGGCATTGAACTCACCTGATGCGCAAACGAGCAATCACAAAGAGCTAAGACAACCCGTCAAATATTACCTAGATCACACAAGTATATAAGTACGTGTACATAAAAAGTTTAACAATCCTAAGTGCTCAATAAGCACGTTGACCCAAGGTTTTGGAAAACAAGACTCATTTGACCTAGTTGAATCGTTTGACCCGTTGGTGACATGTTAATTGAAATCTTGTTTGATCAAATATAACAACTCATTACACATGTCTACTATACAAGTTATTCACGTATGCCTCATCATAAACCCTAAGTTCTATAAAGATCATCATACTACCATAGTTTACCATACAATTCATGCGAACCTCAAGAAATCAACATGCTCAACACAATTATAACTACACCATAACTATTAACTCATACATAAGAATAATCTATCATAATCCCAAACATAATTTCATAACATCCTAACATAACCCAAAATCTTGCAAAATTCCATAAGGAACCTAAATTTCCCAATAATCCATCAAGGATCCATACAACTCAATTAACGCATTCTATTACATTAAACATCATCAACAAGCATTCTAGTATTCATGTCCAAATCACAATATCCAATGATTCACATCAATAAAGTTATATTTTCGAGAAAGTAAACCCAAAAATCAATCAATCATCCAATTCATTCAGAAATTCATCATCTTTATACCTTGTCAAGTTCATAACAATCATCTAAACATGACAAACATCATCAATTCATCATAATTCCCAAATCTCATACATAAGAGTTTCTACTTATAGCAAGGTATGAACAACACATCAATTCTATGAATTTCTTGCATAATCCACGTAAACTAACATCAATATAATCCAACTAACATCATACTATCGTCAAACAACATCAATTTCAACTTTAATAATGTTAATTGAACTAGGGTTGTTCTTAGATCAAAAACCAAGAAAAACTTATTAAAACTCACCTTAAATCGTATAATAGGTCAAGAATTGAACTTGCTACAGTGTTGTAATGATCAAAGCCAAGCAAAATTGAATGTTCTTGATGCTAGAAGCTTGAAATCGCAAGGGATGGGTTCTTGGGATGCTCTTGGCCATAAATAGGGTGTGGGAGGGGGATTAGGGTTTAATTTTTGGTAATATTAAGTTTAATGGTATTTACAATATAAACCCTACTTAATCATCTTTTGTAAAAATTAATTATTTTTAACACTTTTTAAATAAGTTTTAACTAGAAAACTCATATATTATTATTTAACAGTAATAATTATATATTTCAACTAATAACAAAATATATGAATCAAATATAACACGTTGGCATGTTACAAAGTAAAATTCACAAATGATATTAAAAATAAATGAATCACATAACCCCAATTAATAATTAATATTATTAATTAAATTATTATCTGTTAATCATAGATAATTGTTATTAGGTCATTAACGTTTAACGACAACTAGTGTGTCCTCACGACATGTATATGTAAGATCTAACAAAACTAATAGAGTTTGGTATGAGAAAATTACCAGATGTCACATGGATAGATTCAAATTAATTTTAATTAATAAAATCAATTCCATTTTTATCAATAAATTCTTAACAATCCTTTTAATTTATGAACAAGAAGATAGTTATATCATTTTAAAAAAGGGAAAATGTCACAGAATAGTAACCAAGTTTTAAAAGTGTTCTAATTTAGTCACTCATACATATTTTTCTCAAATTGGAGCATCAAATGATCAAATCGAGTCATTATTAAATTTTCTTATGTAGAAGACGTGGTGGTCAGAATTTATAACATATAAAATTATATTAAAAATAAAAAAACATGTTAATTATGAAAAAATAAAAAAGTACCTAAATTTACGTCAACGTTCCATATCAGCATCAAAAGATAGAAAAATATATTTTCTAATTGAAACCAAAAGTATAACATGCTAAAAACCATGTTAAGGTTTTTAATTTATATAAAATATAAAAACTGAATGATCTAACTAGAACATTTTTAAAACTTGAGTTACCTAATTGGAACACTTTTGAAAGTTGACTACTATTTTACAAAGTTACCCCTTTAAAAAATATAGCAAAGAGTTTGTAACATGTAAAGTATTATTATTAAATACTAAAACATAGAAAAGTAAGTAATCTCAGTTTGATTTGCTTAACTAAGTTATTTATATACAGATAATCATAGTCAAACTAAAAAGTAGCTATCAAATAGGTCATGATCAAGCAAGAGGGTTCTCAATTGGTTTACTCATATTAGTTTACTTTTCAGTTGCTTTATATTAGTTTACTTTTCAGTTGCTTTAGTTATGATGGTTATTTTGTATTTCTTTTTTTTGAAAAGCAGAATTCATTAAAAAAGCACACCATTGCAAGAAGCAATGAATGGCAACAAGATAAACAACAGGTTCAGCAAGAAAACATACAAGAATAAAAGCATAAACAACAGGGAGCAAGAGAACCAAAAACTACAACTTTAGTTTGACCCAGTTCTCCCACTCAATATGTGGTTTGCAGCTCCTATTGTTAAACCACAAAAAGCCCAGGCACTTGATTTCTTCGAACAACAGTTGTAGATATGGTTTCCGATTTGAAAAAATAGTGTTGTTCCTCATCTTCCAAATACACCAAATTCCTGTGAGAATTATAGCGTGAACCGCCTTTTTTTTTGCTTGATAAAGGAACTGAATTCCTAATCAGCAGCAGGTCTCTTATAGAAAAAGCATAAATATGGGGAATATTACACCAAGCACTCACATAACTCCATAACATGGAAGCATAGTAGCACCCAATGAAAAGATGATCAGTAGATTCTGGGGCTTCGAGACAAAGGGGGCAGACAACTGATTCAATAGGGATGTTTCGTCTTGCAAGCGCTTGACGAGTCGGAATCCTGTCGAGTTCAGACCGCCAGGCAAGGATATTAACTTTGCTAGGGACCTGATTACACCTAACCAGCACAAAAGAAGCTGGAGGGGATCCGCCAGCATTAAGCATATTTCTCATAGAGCTCACCGTGAACAACCCGTCCGTGGAGGCCTTCCATCTCCAAACCCCATTGACATGAGAGAGCAACTGACCCATAATTATGTTTCTTTTCCTTAGGTGGATCTCAATCTTTTTGATGCTTAACCAAGTGCCCCCCAAACAAGGTTTCGCAGGAATGAGACTGTGATGATGAGGCGTGTGATGAAGACAAGTAATTACAGCTTTCCATAGAGAATTCCCCTCCTTCAAGAACCTCCACCACCATTTGGATAATAGGCAGATGTTTTGGGCCTTGAGCGAACCCAAACCAAGCCCACCCTCAGATTTCTTAGCACATATGATATCCCATTTAATCCAGTTTATAATTCTCTTATTCTCAGAGCCTCCCAAAAAAAATCCTCCTTATTTTTTCTAGAGAATCAATCACCTTGTCTGGGGACATGAAAAGAGAAAATTAATAAACGGGAAGGCTATCCATCACCGAACGAATGAGAATAACCCTGCCCCCAACAGATAAATGATTCGCTTTCCAAGTGGACAGTCTAGCCTCAAAAGACTCGATCACAGGCCTCCAGTTTTTTGCCAAATTCATATTAGCACCAATCATAAGGCCAAGGTACTTAAAAGGTAATGAACCAACTTTACAACATGCCATAACAGCAAGATCAACAACTTTTTCTTCCGGAATATTAATCCCAATCAAACTACATTTTTTGGGGTTTATTTCCAATCCCGACACTAGATGGAAGCACCTCATTAATCTAATCAGGTTCAAGAAGTTTAAGAGGGACCATTCCCCTAAGATGATGACATCGTCGGCGAATAGGAAATGTGATAAAATCGGCCCACTGTTAGGAATTTTTATCCCTTTGAATACACCAGCATCTATAGCTTTGCACATCAGCCAATTAAAAGCCTCTATGGCGATTAAAAATAGGAACGGAGAAAGGGGGTCCCCCTGTCTAACACCCCGTGAAAAATTAACTCCTTCGACGGGGAACCATTGATGAGAACAGAGGCTTTAGCCGATCTAAGAATACCTGAAACCCAACGCCTCCAGCGATGTGGGAAGCCTATTTGATGAAGAATCGAATCAATGAACTCCCAAGAAATCAAATCAAACGCTTTATTAAAGTCGATTTTAAATGCAAAACCCAATTTTTTTCATTTTTTTGATCCAGGATAGGACTTCATTAACGACAAGAGGACCATCAGGAATATTCCGATTGGCCAGAAAAGCCGTTTGCTAGTCAGAGATTACCGAGCCAATTACCAATTTTATACGATTTGCCAAGACTTTTGAAATTGTCTTATGAATACATCCAATGAGGGAGATAGGACGAAAATCATCAAAAGAGGAATGGTCAGTTACTTTTGGAACCAAAGTGATGAATGACGAGCCACATACACCACTGATGATGCCGTCCCAGAAGAAAGCATTCATGACGTCCAGGAAATCGTCTTTGAGAAACTCCCAAAAGTGGTTGATAAAAGCAAAATTGAACCCATCCAGCCAGGAGTCTTGTCTTTTCCGCAATCCCAAACAGCAATTTTAATTTCGTCCAATGAAAATGACGAACAAGGGAATCCGCATCCGGATTCGAAAGTTTCTTGATTCCGGAACACACCATAGCAGGTCTAAAGGCAACCCTCTCTTTGTATCGGTCTTCAAAGAAACTACGAGCTTCATGTTTTATAACTTCAGGACGATCTGTCCAAGCACCATTTATTGAAATACCATTAATCCGATTACACGCCATTCTCGAGTTATAGATACCGTGAAAAAATGAGGTGTTTTCATCCCCTTCAATAGCCCATTTAATTCTCGCTTTCTGCCTCAAATCTTCCAGTCTTTTCTTGTCCAAATCCAATAAGGATTTTTTGATTTCTAATCTTTCCTTACTTTCCGATTCAGAAAGACCCACTAACTCTGCAATGGAATCTAGAGTATTAAGCCTTACAGATAAAGATTGAAGAATCTCCAATGCTTTCCTTTTTCTTTCTGCGGTCCACTTTCTAATTGCAGTTTTCATGTTTTTTAGTTTGGTAGCAAGACGTGCATCAGGCCTATAAAAGCCAACCGGGATATCAAGGCCAGTCTTGACAACATCTTCTAACCCATCTTCCTTCAGCCAAGATGAGAAGAATCTAAAAGGTTTAGGACCAAAACAGTTCCCAGATCTAGAGAGAGTAATCGGGCTATGATCTGAGTGTTTTTTGGGCCATGCCATGACAACAGCATCCGACCATTTGTTAAAGAACTCGTCACATACTAATATCCGGTCCAGCTTACTCCCTTTTAACCCATTGTCCGTGACATGATAAAAATTGGTTCCCCCCATGTTGTATTCCAATAGATCAGAATCAAATATGAAGCTATTAAAAGCGTTAGCCCCATAAACATTAAACTCAGAATTAAACCTTTCAAAAGAATACCTGACTTCGTTAAAGTCACCAAGCATAATCCATATACCCGGGAAAGATACTTTAGAGGATTTTAAGAACTCCCAGAGATCCTTTTTAGCAGATGGGTCTTGAGGAGCATAAACGTTGGTGACATTTAGAAGTTCTGAGAACCTTTAAGCTTACCAATGGTGATAATGGCATTCCTATTTTTGATGAAATGGGCCATTTCATAAATTGTCGGATCCCAACAGCTTAGCAAGCCCCCCGACCTACCAGAAGATTCAACACATTCCATGGCAACTTGACGCCTACCCCAGATACTTGATATTGGAATACGAGCCTCATCCAAGATCATAGTTTCCTGAATACAACAATAACTAATTTTATGAGCGGAGATAAGATCTTTTACCCAATCAACCTTGACCGAATCAACCAGCCCCCTAGTGTTTATAGAAAGCCAATCCATTAAGACACAAGTTTCACACCATCAGTAGAAACAAGCTCTCTCACCAACTCTGTGTGCTTAGAAAGATCGACTTGAACCAATTCACCAACCTCCAATGTGTTGTTCACCTCGTCATCAGGGTCAATAGACGTCGAACTCACCTGGTTATCTGGATCGGCCGGGAGAGAGGCATCGGCTAGAGTGACGGTGGGATGGGCAGTAGTAGCAGATGGGCAATTTGGCGAGACCTGGACCGGTTTAACGTACGGCATCACAGGCAAATCATTATACCTAATACATTCTTCCACCAAAGATGGATTAAGGTTTAAAGGAACTACTTCCCCTCTAACCTTCTTCCTGATGTTTCTGGAAGAAAAAGAGATCCCAGCAGCAATTTTAAGGTTTCTACGAAGGCCCCTTTTTTTGTTTTTCCTCTTTGGGGTACTGTTAAATATGAGCTGATCTAGCCCAAAAGGGTCAGATTCAAGCCCAAAAGGGTCAGATTCAAGCCCAAGAAACAGGTCCACACTAGCATTTTTATCCATGCCATAATGGGACTGGGCTCCATCCCTATCACTTGCCTCATGATGCACTCTCTCGGTTATATTCATATGGTTACCGTCTTCATCACAATCCCTATGAAAATCATTGGGCCCCATGACTAACGGGTCTACCGCTAAGACAGGAACATTCTCCAGGCTAATGGACATTTCGGATGTGCCAGAAGGTTTGTGGATGGGATCTTTCGTCTTCAGCTCGCAAGACGGAGACGGCAGAGAGAAAGAAGATGTTTTGTTACTAGCCATAACCGAAGAGGATAGACTTGATGTAGGTGAGAAATTAGCAAGGAAATCCGGCGTCCAAGATCTTTCGATTTCATATACTTCAGCAAGATATGATCGTTGCCTCCAACACACTTTTACCTTACCGGAAATACGATCAGAAGAACATACTAAAATACCAATTTCATCGTAAGATAGAACCCCATCATCGAGAGATACCTCCGAGTTACAGACGACTTTACCAAAACCCCCACCAATTTGATCAAAAACCGCTTTGTCCCAAAGTTGAACCGGGACACCCCGAATTCGTACCCATGCAACGCGATCTGAAGGAATGTGCTGCCCCTCCCACGGATCCAACCGATTTAGAAAAGGTTGCCACAAATGTTTCAGATCATTCAAATATCTCTTAGCTTCACAAGAAGAGCTGAAGGAGATGAGAATTCTTAGGCCCCAAAGATATCTAACACTCATTCCAAAAATTCCTTCATTCCAGATTAGTTTATTTATAGCTCGAAGAGAGACTATATCTTTAACCTCGCCCACCAGAGAAAGACCGCACTATCGTCTTAGCACATCAGTTTCATCTGGAATGGAAATCGAGGGGATGTCCTCGACCGATACACCAGAGAGGACATCTTTATATGAGTACGATCCTGCTACTCGAGGTTGTTGTAAGAAAACAATAAGCTCAGGTGGCCCAACATGGATGTGAGCATTGGCCCGTGATTTCACCACCGGAGAATGATAAACAATCTTGTTACCTTCCTTATCGTATTTGGCAAGGTTCGCAACTATTTTTAGCCCACCAATCTTGAGATTGTTAAGCGCATCCGATAGTACATCTATTCTAGACACCGATTTAAATCTGACGAATGCAAACTTTCCTTTACCATTCTTAGCCGTTTTCTTTGGGACGAAAGCATCAGTAAGGTTTCCAAGATTTTGACAAACCTCCCGCAGAGAATGGCTAGTGAGATCGTCAGGTATGTTCGAAAGAAAAAACGAGATAATCTGACTTGCCTGTCTGTGATTGTTGGCTCCCTTGCGCTTGCCATGCTGGAAAGACCACTCCCCATCGTCATCTTCTGGTTGATACTAAAAACGATCTCCTTTTGTCACCGGAAAGTTCCTTGTCTCCACCGCGTCTTTTTGTCTCCACCGCCTTGTCTCCGCCGAGAAGCATCGAAAGGAACGTATACTAACACACATACTTATCTAGAGGTTTGAGAAGTTATAAAGAACGAACATAAACTCAAACAATATAAGAGTAAGTTACGAAGAACATTCAAGCAAGAAAGAGAGTACCATCTTTAGTTCCTTAATCATTAAACCATTGTTTTCTCACCAGAAATCTACCCCGATTTGAAATTAAAGAAAACCAAATGGTGTTATTGTTACATACATAATAGTAGAGGGACTGAAATTGTAATTGTTGATTGTTAGTAGCTAAAGTTGTAACTGTGCTGTTATTAGAAACTAACTACTGTTAGTTAGTTAGTATCAGTATAAATCCTAATAATGGAGGAATAACAAGCCGCTTGATTGATTGAATTTCCTTCTTCTTCTTTGTTCTTGAAATTAATCTTATCAAGTGGTATCAGAGCTATCGATTCTCAGAAGCTCTCACACAATCGTTGAAGTAAAGATGATGACGAGGAATCAAACACTGGAGCAGAGAGTGCAAGAGCATGATGGGACTCTACTCCGATTGAAATCTGCAACCGGGAAGAATTTAACGGAGTTAGAAGCGATCAAATTGGCCGCGGAGAAGAATTCATCTGACATGGAAGCGGTGAAGATACAGATGTTGGAGAATTCAAATCGAATGATGGAAGTTTTGAAGAATTTGCAATTGTTGAATACTAATTCGGCAATGGGAGTGGAGAATGGAGGATTATCAAACGAAAGGGACGATAGAGTAATATCTTTCCACAGTAGCAATAATCGATTCGTGAAGATGGAGTTTCCCAAATTTAATGGAGTTAATGTAGAGGGGTGGCTATGCAAGGTGGAGCACTTCTTCTCTATCGACAACACTCCAGATAATAAGAAGGTACGTTATGCAATTGTCCATTTGGAAGATATAGCTCTATTGTGGCATCAATCTTTCATGAAGTCTCGGGGGGAAACATCGATGGAATGTTATGGAGTGAGTATAAGAGCTTTATATCCACTAGATTTGCAACAATTTTGGGGCAAGATGCCATGGGGGCATTAGCAGCCATCAGACAGACTGGAACCTTACAAGAACTCTATCAAGAGTTTGATTTAGCTCTTACCAAGGTGTCCATCTGCGATGAGTATGTAGTCAGCTTTTTTTTAGAGCGGTGAAACCCGAAATTGGGTATCCCCTCCGACTGATCAGGCCTAAGAACTTGCCAGAAGCATACATGCTAGCAAGAATTCAAGATGAGAATCTTGCAGTGGTGCAGCCCGGTAGTTGGAATAGAGTATACAAACAACCAATAAAGAGCAATGATTACTCAAACAAAGGATCTTGGATGGGTACTGTAGCTAACCTTCCATTACTACCAGCACCACCTATTAAAGCCAAGCATGTGTTCACCAAAAGATTATCCACCAAAGAAATTGACGAAAAAAGAGCGAAGGGTGAATGTTTTGGGTGCAATGAGAAGTATACACCAACTCACAAATGTAAGAACAATCAATTATTCTCCATTGAAGTCTGGGAAGAAGATGAGAATGATGAAAACATGGAGGTAACTTTTGATCAAGGACAAAAGGAAATAGATCCCCAGATTTCATTGAATGCAATCATGGGAGTTCCCTCTTATTCCACTATGAAGGTGATGGGCTCAATGGGCACTAAACCTTTACATATTCTGATTGATTCTGGATCAACTCATAATTTTTGGATGAAGGAATTGCAGCCAAAATTAAATGTCCTACACAGTCAATTTCTCCCATGAAAATCACTGTGGCAGATGGTAATGTGATGAGCTGTAATAAAGTATGCAGAAACTTACAATTGATGATGCAAGGGAATTGGTTCAAGGCTGATGTATATCTTATTCCTTTGACCAATTATGATATGGTTCTTGGAATACAATGGCTGCAGAGTTTAAATGACATAACATGGAACTTTAAAGAGTTGACTATGAAGTTTATGGATAATGACCGAGTAGTTGAATTGAAGGGTTCTAAAGAAAATGGAGTCACTCTTTGTTCTGGTGAGAAACTGCATGATTTGTTGGGTAATTCGAATAAAGTGGTACAAGCCCACTTATTTAGCTTACACTCCTTGAATACTCCACCTACCCATGTACCAGTGGTCAAAGAAAAGACATTATTGCCTGCAATTGAATCTCTTTTAGAAGAGTATTGTGATGTGTTTGCGGTACCCACTACACTACCACCAAAAAGAAACTGTGATCACCAGATTGTACTTAAAGAAGGAATTACTTCAATATCCCAAAAACCTTATCGTTATCCAGCAGCTCAGAAAGACATCATTGAAAAGATGACTCAGGAACTACTGGATATGGGAGTCATAAGAGAAAGTACAAGTTCTTTTGCAGCCCCGGTAGTTCTAGTAAAAAAGAAAGATGGTACATGGCGCATGTGTGTTGATTATAGGCGACTTAATGATGCTACAATCAAGAACAGCTTCCCTATTCCACTAATTGATGAACTATTGGATGAGTTGGTTGGTTCATCGATATTTTCTAAGCTGGATCTTCGCTCAGGATATCATCAGGTACGTATGCACGAACCTGACATACACAAAACTGCCTTCCGTACTTATCAAGGTCACTATGAGTTTTTGGTTTTACCCTTTGGGTTAACCAATGCTCCGGCTACCTTCCAAGCCTTGATGAATTCCACATTCAAATCATTGCTATGAAAATGTACCTTGGTATTTTTTGATGACATTCTCGTTTATAGTTCATCTATGGAACAGCATGTGATTGATCTCAAATCCGTCTTGGATTTATTGAGATCCAATTCATTATTAGCTAAACGGTCTAAATGCAGCTTTGCTGGGTCCACAGTTGAGTATCTTGGGCATATTATTACTAAAGAGGGTGTAAGTACCGATCCTTCCAAAATTGAAGCTGTTGTTAAATGGCTTATTCCTACCACGGTTAAGCAATTAAGAGGATTTTTGGGGTTAACTGGCTATTACAGGCGTTTCATCAAAGCCTTTGGTAGTATAGCTAAACCACTCACAAGTTTACTAAAGAAAGATGCTTTTCAATGGCATGAGCAGGCACAACAGGCTTTTGAATATCTGAAAACAGCTCTATGCACCGCTCCTGTGTTGGCACTACCTGATTTCTCAAAAGTTTTTGTGATTGAGACTGATGCTTCATCTAAAGAGCTGGGAGCTGTACTTATGCAAGACAACCACCCTTTGGCTTTTATCAGTAAAGGTATCTCTTTACGACAACAAGCCATGTCTGTGTATGAAAAAGAACTTCTAGCCATCTTAATGGCTGTCAAACATTGGCACCATTATTTGATTGTCAAGCACTTTGTAATTCGCACTGATCAATGTAATCTCAAATATCTTTTAGATCAAAAGATTAGCACACCATTACAACAAAAATGGTTAGCTAAACTTTTGGCCTATGACTATGAGATAGTATATAAACAAGGTGCCCAGAATGCAGTGGCTGATGCACTATCGAGAGTGGAAGGTTTAGCCTTATTCCATATGGGAGTCAGTACCATTGATCCTTTTCTCTTACCAAAAATTCAAGCTAGTTGGGTTGCTGACCCACTTCTTCAAAAGATCATTGAGAAATTGAAAGCTAATATTCCAGTCAAACACATGACCTGGGATGGTTCCTTATTGAAGCGAAAGAACAAGTTAATGGTGGGTGATGATCCCCAATTACGTACCGAATTATTGCAACTATGTCATGGTTCGTCTATTGGGGGACACTCAGGGTTTTACCCTACACTCCAAAGATTAAAGCAACTGTTTTATTGGAAGAAATGTTCCAAGGATGTCCGCCAATTCGTTCACAATTGTCCTACATGTCACAGAGCTAAGTATGAACGGGTGGCCATGCCGGGGTTATTATAGCCATTGCCTATTCCTCAATCTGTCTTTTCTGACATCTCGATGGATTTCATTAGTGCCTTACCAAAAGCTTTTGGTAAAGACACTGTCCTGGTAGTGGTAGACCGCCTCACTAAATATGCCCACTTTATTGCTCTTGCTCACCCTTTCACCGCAGTTCAACTTGCTCAACTTTTCTTTGATAACATCTTCAAACTTCATGGCTGTCCAACCACCATAGTATCGGACGGAGATCCCATTTTCCTCAGTCATTTTTGGAAAGACTTCATGAAATTGCAAGGCATTGAACTCGCTTTTTCTTCAGCATACCATCCCCAGTCTGATGGACAAACCAAGGTATTAAACAGATGTTTGGAAGCTTATTTACGTTGCATGGTGATGGATGATCCGCTTCAATGGCCTAAATGGTTAACTTTGGCTGAGTGGTGGTACAATACCACCACCCATTCGGCAATAGGAATGTCTCCTTTTGAAGCTTTATATGGTTTACCTCCTCCATTGCACATTCCTTATATCCCAAATGATTCTTAAATTGAATCCATTGATTCTTGGTTTCACCAGCGGGAAACAAAGTTAGTTGCTTTAAAGGCTAATTTGGCTAAAGCACGTAATCACATGAAGCAACTAGCTGATAGACATCGCAGTGATCAGGAGTTTCAAGTAGGTGTTTGGGTTTACGTTAAGCTGCGAGCCCATGTTCAAACTTCATTGAAATCCCATCGTCATCACAAATTGTCTCCCACCTATTATGGGCCTTACTTGGTTGTGGAACGTATTGGTTCAGTCGCTTATAGACTTGATCTTCCACCTACTTCTCAGATTCATCCATCCTTCCACGTCTCTTTACTTAAAGCAGCTCCCGAAGGTTCCACAATTGCTCCTACTCCGTTGCCAGCTGAACCACGGTTCCATCTTTAACCACGAGCTATCTTGGATCGCCAGCTTGTGTAGAAAGGAAATCGTGCTATTGTTCGCGTATTGGTTCATTGGATGAATCTCCCACTTTCGGAAGCCACTTGGGAGAACTTGGAAGAACTTCAATTGCGGTTCCCTCACCTTAATTCTTGAGGACAAGAATTGTTTTGAGGCGAGGGTATTGTTACATACATAATAGTAGAGGGACTGAAATTGTAATTGTTGATAGTTAGTAGCTAAAGTTGTAACTGTGCTGTTATTAGAAACTAACTACCGTTAGTTAGTTAGTATCAGTATAAATCCTAATAATGGAGGAATAACAAGAAGCTTGATCGATTTAATTTCCTTCTTCTTCTTTGTTCTTGAAATTGATCTTATCAATTGTGGAACTTGGGTGCTAACAATCAAGACATTTACCTTCAAAAACACGATACCATGAGCCATGCAACATAACTTCTGTTATTTTAAAATAATCCCCATAAGTACCGCTTAGTTTTTAAAATAATGTAGGTGTTCTGTCTTGAATTCTATATACATTAACAAACCGCATAGTTATTAGTCTAATCCATGGGTAGGGCGGTTTACTACCATCAACAACACCTCAATTAAACCCTTGAGCCAACTCATGTAAGTCAAATTAGGCATTTCATTGTTGTTGGACTTATCATCAATAAACAACGTGGTGTTATGCTTCTCGGCAGCCTTTATCTAGGTGTCTCTTTTACCTAGATTCCCAAAAACAAACATTTGACTGAATGAGGTTGCTCTGGCACGCGTGGAAACGTAATGAATAATAAGATATATATGAGCATGGAAGTTGGGGTTTGAGGGGGTTTGGGTTTGAGGGGGGGTGGGGGTGGGGGGTGGGGGTGGAGTGTGGGGGGGGGGGGGGCATTCCTAATTTATCTATGTATAATGTTTAAATGATCATTTTACATGAACTTATTTTTTAATGCTTGTTTGTTTGCGAAAAAGACCAGACATGTTATTGTTTGACAAACAGTAGGGACTTTAACCGATAATTTTCAAAAATATATAAAAAAAATATACTTACCAAATAGACCATATATATGTTAACAAATAAATACATATAACCTGGATTTTTTCCCACGCGCGTTGCCCTGGAATTCTACCACAAACGCGCGGTAATTCTGTCACCATCCAAAATTCAAACACGTGTAACGACAATAATATCACACGTAATAATATCTGGTGATACTACTTGTACAATATATTGCATTCAAACTACTAATTTTGACGACTGTGCAACGTAACATGTATATAAATTTCATAAATGGAGCAGCTTATGAAATATATCAACTTTAATAAAAGGATCAGCTTATGAAACACTTCAACTTGTGCCTTATCACTACAAGAAACAGGTCTTTAGGGGCGACGTTTTTAGGGGCGAAATAGGCTTTAGCGGCGACAGGAAATAGCGGCGACGCCTTTAGGGGCGACCAGTCGCCGCTAATACCCTGCAATCCGTACGGTCAATTTCGAACGTCGATCAACTGCAGATCTGACGGTCCACAAAATTCCGTACAAAAAGCCAATAGCGGCGACGCCTTTAGCGGCGAATTTTTGAGCATTAGCGACGTTTTATTAGCGGCGACCTATTAGCGGCGACTTGTCGCCGCTAAAGGTAATAGCGGCGACACAAGGTTTTTTAGTGGCGACTTTTGTCGCCCCTAAAGACCCTTTTCCTTGTAGTGTATGCTTAGTCTTAAACTAATAAAATTTTTACAAACCTTAATTTAAATGTAGAGGCTTAAATTAATATTTTTAATTTAGGAAATCTAAAATTCAACTGATTGGTGTGACATTGTCTTGAAATTTTCTTTTACAGAGAGGAATATTACTGCCTTCAGTCCCTTGACTTCAACTGCCACTTCGTGTGATCATCGTCAATCCAGTTGCACTTTCAACCATTTCTATTTTGCCAAGTTTTTCCTATGTCACCCAATGAAGGCGAAAGTCAAACCTATCTAATAAACTCATGTTTAAACTCGCAAACACAGTTCAGATAACTTGAAGAATATCAAGAACTAATTTTCATGTAATGTGTATTCCAAGTGCTTCATACAGATACCCTCAAGCTGCTCCACTACAATGTAGTTATGAATAGAAGCATAAGCATCCTGACATCCATATACCTCAAGGTGAAGAACTGATGATACTATGAACATAGTGTTTAATTACCAATCAACACACTCAAGCTCCTTCACGAATACTTAAGACCATAAAATGATTCTTTTTTTATGAATTTGAAGTCTAAGTTGAACAAATGCAAATGTTTCACACAAACTTTGCATCTTTATCAAAATAAGCACCAAGAACATCGTCATTTCTGCCACAAAATAGTAGAGAAATAACATGAAATGTAAAATACCCTTTCTGATTTGTATTTCGAAACCCTCTTCCAATAACTACAACCGTTAGATGTAAATCGGACAGTTTATATTTTGAAATTTACTATTCCTCCTCATGGCTTTTAAATATGTATATAATTAACTCTTGCATACAAGTTATATGCTAATTGGATTGGCAGACAAGTGGTACAAATCAAAATCTCTTAAAACACCATGCAGGTTCATACTTGAATGGGATCAATTTAGGTGATCCCAAAATAAAATACTGCTATTAAAGAAAATATTAACAACTTATATAGTGCGTGCTAATTATTCTTTAGTTCATTGAATTTTGATCTCATTTAGCTTTCCAGCTTATATTTCGAACCATTGAAACAATTTAGCTAATTATGCTCATTAGAAGATACGTCAGGGGCAAAATATTCAATTAGACATTTCTAAAATGATTAATAATTAATAATTTGAACACATTAGTATAGTGGATTCGCAAATCTTGAAGCACGGTCATTGATTGTTTAATCCTAGCTAATTTTGTTATTCTGGATAACATAAAATAACAATAATAATATTATATAGTTTTGGCATCTTCTTTTTCAGTGGATATGTATAATATAGAGTCACATGCATGAATTAAGTCCATGATCTTGTCTATAAAAGGGGAGCAATAAGCACCTCCAGTAATCATCAAAACCACTTCTTTGTCAACCCACGAAGAAATAGACACGGCGTGATATTGCTCCGGCTCATCCACTTCAACGTCTATATACGTTTTGGAAGAACGATGAGCCGAACCAATATCACTCTTGTATGTTTCTTTGAAAATGGATCATGAGGGCGCACAAGAGGGCAGCGCTCCTAGAGTAAGTACGCGTGTGTATGCTAAGTTGGAGAGTATTATATAACCTTGTTAAATTGATCTTTTTTTCTGCTTGGATTTAGATATACGAGATAAATATATGTTTGATAATTGAATAAACACGCTAAGTATGCTACTAGACTCAACGAATGCAGGTGCAACATCGTTGGTTGTCACACCCTCAATTTCTACGAACGGGGTTTTACCGTCAGGAGTGTGACATAACCAGGATCTCAGATAAGCATTAGTTACACCAAACGACTCGATAATTACAAATCATATAAGTTGCTTAATTTTAATGAACCAAACCAAATATATTTAAGTATTGCGGAAGCGAAAACAGGAAAACATTTAACAACGGTTTTGGAACATGCAAACACGCGTGCAATCCAGTTTATGTAAAGTACATGAAATTAAATCTTGAAAACAGTTTGGGATGAACGCGGAATGACATGCAGTGGATGCTGTGCTCCTAAACGTGCCACATCAATGTCCTGAGAGAAAACATACAAAAGTCAGTATAAGACTGGTGAGTTCACAGGTTTATCAGAAAACAGCAAGTATCAGTAATGAAATTCTCGGATTTTGTAATCAAAGCATATAATGGGTAGCTAGTCCATAATGGTCACTATGTGTACGAAGTCGCGACCGAGCTGACATGTAATCAAATAATAAAGTAGGCCCCGGTTGTGGATTCCCCACCACAACACAGTAAAACAGGATAACAGTTCACCCGTTTGACCAGCTAGCGCGACTAGCCCGGGCGGGGTATGTCAATCCCAGTAGATCTACTAACAATCACCTCGCTACTTGCGTATTAACGGTCCGAAGGGAAAAGTATACAAACATAGTATCATGTATATGCAGTATCATAAAAACCCAATATAATGTAACATTTATGAAAACAACATGTTTCTCTCCCCCAAAAATAGTATAAAGTAAAAGTGGGGCTGTAAACTCACCTTGACGTATATGTGTATAAGATGATAATAAGGATTAAACGATGTTCCAACGAATTCCTTTACAAGCACCTAAATGTATATAGTACAAGATTTATGGTTAAGGTTAACAATATGATTAACGTTTGATAAGAATTAGGTTTTTAATAGTTTTAAGGTTTTTAATAAGTAATATGTTTATAGGATAATTATGGTTTGATTCCATTATTGGAATTATATATGTATATTTAAGTATTTAGAAACGAATTTAAGTATGAATACAGATAAGATTCAATATGATAAATAAAGCTTTATAATTATTCAATATTAGTTGGAATAACGTTTTGATTAATAACAAATTATTAATCTAACTTTTAGTTGGTAACATTTGGATCAATGAGATTTATTGTTTATTATTGAAACAAATGATAATTAATAGGTTAAAATAAGATAATAATCCAATTGTATTATTGAATATATAATATTTTAATAATACACAATATTAAATCCATTTTATAAAAATTAGACTAATTAAATCATTTGTTTTAATAAATTAATGTTAAAATAAATTCCAGAAAATTAATTTGATGGTTTTAAAAATAAACAGAATTTATAAAATAATTTTTATAATTTTTAGGTATTTTTCTGTATTTTTAAAAGTTGAAATAAGCCTTTAAAAAAATAAATGAGGGTCCCCGGGGTCGAACCCGGGACCTCATGAATCGCAAGTGGACCGGGTACCAGTGAACCAAAGGCCGCAGCCGCGGTATGAATTGGTTTCAATTGGTTTTAAGATATTTTAACCCAGTTCTCCCAAATCACCTTAAGCCCTAGTTTGCAATCGATCCAATTGAACATGATTTCACGTATGATAATGAAATTAATGATAGGGCTTTTGATCCCTGAATGAAACCGAGCGTAATGATGTGCTCAATTACCTGTTTTGAAGTCGATTTGAAGGTGGTCACTATGAAGAACAGTCGCGACAAAGTGAGTATTGATTCATGGTGCAAACGTTGTTCTTAATCGAATTAACTTTGTAGATAGATTGTAAAGTCGATGATAAGCAAAAGCCCTCTATTAATTTTGAGTAATAACACTCAGAAGATGATAATCGACTACGTTGCAGGTCGAAGATGAAGATGGTGATCGAACAGTGTGTTTGTGTGTGGTTTATATGCAATTGGAGTTTGCATTCGATTTATAGGCCGATAAAGTTCCATTAGATCGATTTAATTAGATTATTGATATCGTTTTAGTGGATTAAGTTAGGTTTGTTAAAGTGGTGGGTTTAGTGGACCACTAATCGTGAAATCCGGACATTTATGCTCAATTAAAGCATGTATTATTGTTGGAATCTGTCCCACGAGAGTTTTGGTATATTTTGGAGTTAAAACCGCGGCCAAAAGACCGGTTTTTGGCTTCGCCGGAGCCGCGGCCGGTGGCCGGATTCCGGTGGCCGGAAAATCGTGGTAGGCGGGGGGTTGGGTTTGTAACTTATAAAATTGCACAATTGGTCCCTGTAGTTTCCAACCTTTATTATTTCATGTATAAACTTTGGTTTTTAAGTTTCATTAATTACCTAAACACCCCCTGCACTTTTAATTCTAAGTTATTATTATTGTTATTATTATTGTTATTATTATTGTTATTGTTATTATTATTATTATTATTATTGTTATTATTATTATTATTATTATTATTATTATTATTATTATTATTATTATTATTATTACAAAATAGTATAATGGATTAATTCGCGATAAACGGAGAAAGTTTGTTTTTATAGTATTAACCGAAAAATTCGGGTTGTCACATTGGTGACTACAGTGAGTTAACTTCAGGCATTTTATTCGAATTGGTTTTAGAAATCTCTTTTATCTTCTCATAATTTATTCAATCTGTTTTTCTTGACGATTATTTGGTGGAGTCAATTTGGTTTTCTCCCAAAAACGATGTAAGCTTAACGTATTTAGAAGAAGCTGCATACAAAGAAAACATTTAAGCTATGAATAATTTATTAGCCGTTGTTCAGGTTGTTTAAGGACAACTAAAAGTCGAGGCTTAATCTAATCTTCTATGATCACTTTCATTTAAACCAATTTGAAAATATAGAATGGTTATAGTTCTTACGGTGTCCACGAAGTCGATTTTCCAGTTGTTCACTCTATTCTAATTTGAAAATTCAACTAATTTCAAATTCAAAATATGAAAAGTTTGGGTTGATTGAAGTAACTTAATTAGAAGAAAAAATAATAAATAAATATAAAAATTTGATTCAAGTACCTTAAAAAGTTTGTGTGTATTTGAGAAATTGCAATAAAAAATTATATTATTTTTTAGAGTTAAGTTTGATTTTAATCATTCAGTTTTGTTAAAAATAACTATTTTTCTCTAAAAAATTAAAACACAATTAACTCCAAAAGTTTTATAAGTTGTTTCACTTTCAGTACAAAAGTTTAATTAGCTGTCTTAACTGTATTCAAAATAATAAAACTTTTGAAGTGAAGTGAAATGACATATAAAATTTTTAAAGCTAAATTGATATTTTAAATCTTTAAAAAAATAATTACTTTAGTAAAAACTTAGAGAGTAAAATTTAAATTAACTCTATTATTTAAGATTTCAACGAGACAAAATTGCCTTTTTTTGTTCTTAAATAGTGTAATTATTCTTTACACGCATGACAATAATTATTGAGTTTTAAATCAAATTTCTCCATTACTATTGAATCGATTTAATTTTTCCATTCGTTAATATATATAATTTTTTAAAGTGTACCTTTATAAGATGGTATATTATTATATTTAACTTAACTATTGTATTGTTCTAGTTTTCAAATTTAAACAATTTAACATATTGTGTTATTTGTCGCGTCTCACGAACCCTTCTTTTGTGTAGGGTGGAGACCAAGAAAAAACTTATCAATTCTAAGAAAACAGAAAAATTATTCCGACTGTTTCCTTTAAACATTAACTAGAAATATGCCCCCGATCGTTGCTGTGGGTGACCTCTCCTTTTCACTTTAAACCAAAACTGGTATTAAACATGCGTGTTACGACAATGAAAGTCCCAGCAATTCATTCCGAAGAGCGATTACATTTTCTAGTTGTTTAATCAAGAGCTAAACATCCTATGCAGGCCTTGTATATTGCTTTATTTTAAATCTTATACCTACAAAGTTCTCATCTTCTGGGTCCCTTCGCCCATATTATCTAATATCAATCATAGCAGGAATTACTTGTCATGTATCTCTTTGAAAAGAACCAACACCGCCAAGAAATTTATTCTCCCATTTGCCTCTCCATTTGGTTCCCAGTTCAGTTTTAGCCCATTTGTCCATCCTTACAAAAAATAGATACATAAACACAAAGTTAACTAAACTACCAACTGTTAGATTTCATGTTATATTAGGTTAATAGTTCAAACATATTTGCTTTAGTATTTCCACAACTAATAAGCTTTATTTAGTAAGCTATTTAAGGACAATGCGTAGATTAGCAATTCTCTTGTTAGTTTCCATTAAGCAATTTATGTTTTCTTTTAAATACATTGAGACCTTTCGACTGCATAAAAACATTCATTTAAAAAATTAAGCATGATTCAGTTGTGATGATATATCATTTTAGCACATATCCTCTTTCATCATAATGCCCTGCCGACTTTTCCTACCATAACTGCTCGTTTAATCTACAAAACTTATATGCTTGTTTTGATGTCCACCTTTTAGCATCATATTTCTCCACCTACGTTAAACATAAGTTATCAGTGTTAATAATGCTATCTAGTTGTTTCGTTGAACTCATTAACCTAAAGTAATTTAGGGGTGGCATATGCACGGTCAGTCAAGAAAGGTAATAGGTAACCTCTTAGTAAAAACATTTAGTTTTACTAATGATAAGTTAATATGATTACATGAATTATATTATCATAATTAATAGTCTAAATTTTTGACAAAGAGATTTAGGATTGTTTAGCTTTTGGATACATTTGGGTGACTTTCAACCCGTATGACCCGCTAGACCTATTTGACCTATAAATAGGATGATGTAACGCCCGGAAATTTTGATTTGAAGTGTCATGCGACTAGAGCGTCCAATCGCATGGAAGACATGCGATTGAGGCTCAACCGCACGACTAGAACTCAATCGTGCGACTGGAGTGTTCAATCGCATGGAGCCGGGACGACTGGAGGTCCAGTCGCATGGAGACCTCGGGAGACTGGACAGTAGTATTTAAGGAAGAGGGCAGCCCACACTCCTCCCCCATACTCGCGAAACCAGAGAGAAAGAAGGAGACAGTTCGGTCCAGGCGGGTTCGTGAGCCAAGATCAACGTATAGCGGGTCAAATTCAAGCTCTAACCGAGGAGGCTACTAAGGTGAGTTCTAAGACCCCTCTTTTACACGATTTTGAATGATTTCGGGGCTGGAACACATCTGAAACCCTATTTTTCGAGTTTTGGGTGTTTAACCCGTGTATGTACGTATGTGTATGCGTATGGTACGTTTAGGGCTTGATTCCGGACTAGGATAGTCTTGTATGAGGTCGAGGTATGTTTCCCTATGGATTAGAGGGGCTAATTTGAGCTCAAACGAGGTCTGGAGGAGTTTGGAAGCCGAATGTCGCGGCTGCTGTTCGTGATGAACTCCAGTCGCTGCCCAGTTAGGGCTATGCGACTGAAGGGCCAGTCGCCCGACTGAGGAACGACTGATGTTCAATCGTACGATTGAGGCTCAGTCGTATGATTGGGGCTCAGTCGTACGATTGGGGCTCAGTCGCACGACAGGCCATGCGACTGAGGGTTTAGTCGCATAGATCCATTCACATAGAAGTACAGACGCACGACTGAGGATTCAGTCGCATAGACCTATTCGCCTAGTAGTTCAATCGCACGGTTGAGAGTTCAGTCGCATAGAAGCCCATACGTATAGTGTTCAATCGCACGATAGGAAGTCCATTTGTACGGTTGGATGTTCATCCGCATGGATACTCATCCGCATTGGTCCAATCACACAGTGTTCAGTCGCATGGAGGTTATGCGACTGAAGGGTGCCCAATCGCCCAAGTAGGGCTGTTGTGTACGAGGAGGGACATTGTGTAATTACTGGCCTCCGGGAAGAGAGCTAGTGTAGGTAATGATGTGATAGCTCCTATAGGTATACGTGTGATAACTATCGAGGCTTAGAAGTTACGTGGGACACGATGATGATAGTAATTGCATGTACATGTATGATGTGTGTATGTTAAGTATGATGTAGCCTTATATGATGGTAATGACTGATGACTTGTAAGTGTCGATGTTCCTGGATTCGATGTATGTTTATCTTTCCGTATCTTTACGTGAATTGTTTATGAACGAATGAAAAGTATTAATAACGTAAAGTGAAAGATAAGGAAAGAGGAATGTAACGAATGAGTGCATGCATTAATGAACGAATGAACGAACGTAAAGCTAGTGAGCGTACGTATGAGAGGAGCGACTCTGTGTTGCAGCAAACTCAGTGGTTACCCACTTCGGTGGGGGTGTTGTTACCCACTTCGGTGGGGGTGATGTTACCCGAGTTATGTTTAATTTCGGGGGTGTGGCATAAAGCCAAGCATAGTTATGAGGTGAGCGACTTTGTGTCGCAACAGACTCGGATGGAGTTCAATCTTTGTGATTGACTCGTATAGGATCTCTGTCGCATATCCCGGTGCTGTGTCAGTCTACGGACATGAGTAGGGGGTTTGTGAGCAGGCCCCGGCACAGCATCAGCTTTCGAGCATGAGTCGGGGATATTGCATGAGACAGGATCTAGTTGGATGAGTAGAGGATCGCAATGCTCCGGTACTGTGTCAGTCTTCGGACATGAGTCGGGGGTTTGTGAGCAGGCCCCGACACAGTATCAGTCTTCGGACATGAGTTGGGAGTAGTGCGTGAGAGTGAGATAAGACGAATGAGGAATGTATCGCGTGCTCTGGTACCGTGTCAGTCTTCGAACATGAGTCGGGGGTTTATGAGCGGGCCCCGGCATAGTATCAGTCTTCGGACATGAGTCGGGAGTATCGCGTGAATTGATGAATGAGAGAGATAATTTGTGAAAGAAAGAAAGTATGAAACGAGTGAAAGATAATGAACGTAATTAAAGCTAAAGAACGAATGAATGAAAGTAATGAACGGAAGGAACATGATGATGACGTATGAAACGGGGTCCTTGTCACTCGACCTCAGTAATCATGGCTGTGTGCCATGAAGAGGGTAAAGTGTGACCGGATCTAGATAGAAGTGAAAGATAGAGGATGCATGAAAGTAAAGAAACGTACGAACGAAAGAAAGATTTAAGAAAGAACGTGAACGTTAACGATGAACGGTACACGAACTAAAGCTAATGAAAGAATGATGAAGATAATAATAATACTATCTACGTGTACGTATGTTGTATGATCGTATGTATGTAAGAACGGTTTTGATGGAAAGTAAAGTATGTTTTTAATATAAAACTAGAACTCACTCAGCAACGCTGACTTTGATGTGTTTCCAGTTGACAGGTAGTGTTGCTGAGGATGACACGAGACGACTACTCAGTTGATGAGGCTGGCATCTACATTTTGACATGTTATTGTATTTTGAGATGAAAACGAATATTGTAATGTTATGAAATGACATGTTTTTAGTTATAAATGAAAGTTTTAAATTCAGCTGCGAAATAGATGAACGATTTAAAATGTTTATGTTTAAGTGCGATGAATGACCAACTGTGAGGTGCCCGGGAACGGGGCCTTACAAGTTGGTATCAGAGCCAAAGTTTAAGTGAAATGGGTAAATTTTCATAATAAACCTAATCTTAAACTGAGAATGGGACGAAAAGGGAAAGGGATGCCAAACTGAGTAGCTGCATGTCATCAGGTATTTTCTTAAAGTTAACCGGCATTGTGTGCGCATGTTATGTGTTTATGTTTTACTGTTAGATTTAGATACTGATGTAGTCAGAACAGGTAATGCTCGGGGTGCGAAGAGTAGAGTAAGTGGCTAATCACAACTGATCACTGTAATTAGAGACTTACTATACTTGACATAAACTGAGCTATTCGCTGGAATGACCGTGTTAGTGTTTGAATCTTTCAGTGTGATAGAGGATGGCGGTGGTAGAACTTCTAAGGCTTTACGTGGTGGAGGTGGTGGCGGACGTGGTGCTGAACCACGGGTCACCAGAGGAAGGCCTAGAGTTGAAAAGGTGGTTCATGAAGAACACGAGACTCCTCATCAGGAGGGAGCAGATGAAAATGCCAATTTGAGAGCCTCGATGAGAGAGGCGGTAGTGGAAGAAGTACACCAAGTCATGCAGACGATCTTACCGTCTGTAGTGACTGAAGTGATAAAGGCTGTTAGGAATGAGGAGAGACAGGAAAGGGGTAGACCTTCGGGCGGAAGGAGACGGATGGAGACTGAAACGGTTTTCTCCGATGAGGAGGAAGAGGAGGAGGAGCATGCGCCGGTGGCGGCACGAGGCTGTAACTATGGGGCATTTCAACGATGCAAGCCTCCAACCTTTGATGGTAACGGCAATGCTACTGCCGCTCATCGTTGGGTCAGAGAGATGGAAGCGGTACTGGAAATTAGTGAGTGCCGGGAAGATCAGAAAGTTAAGTTTGCCACTCATTCTTTCGTGAACTCAGCTTTGTGCTGGTGGGACAATATAGTCCAAGCTGAGGGTAGCCGGGCTATATGAAGGATGAGATGGTCAGAGTTGAAAAGGTTGGTGATTGAGGAGTTCTGTCCCTACCGTGAAATGGATAAAGTTGAAAGGGAGTTCCTGCAGTTGGAAGCGGGGACGATGACGCATCAGCAGTACACCACCAAATTCAATGAAATGGCACGACTGGTGCCGGATCAGGTAACACCCCTTTCGCGGAAGATCAAAAGGTATATCCAGGGCTTGCCGACGGATATCCGTAGGCACATGATCGCTGACCGACCCAGTACGTTTAGGTCGGCAGTGGATTTGGCGGGAAGGTTGTATGATGAGCGGGAGACGATAGCGATAACAGGCGAAGCGGGGGAGCAAGCCTATGATAAGAAGGGGAAGGGAAGGCGAGATAGTGATGGTGGAATGGCGACCGAAGGTAAGATGATGAGGATCGATGATCGGGAGAGGATAAGAAGGAGGGATGAGGTATGTAAAAAGTGTGGTAGAGGTCATGAAGGGGAGTGCAAGTGGGGACTGAACGTCTGTTTTCAGTGTGGGAAGGAAGGCCACAGGGCAAGGGATTGCCGCACGGCTAAGTGCTACAATTGCGACGAGACTGGACATCTGAGCAGGGATTGTAAGAAGTCAAGGGCGGGGAGCTCTGGTGCGAGGAAGGATAATAGAGGGTGAAGGCTAGAGCGGACTTCGACCTGATGACAGGTATGTTTCTGGTAATTTAAGTTTGTGCCCTTACGCCTTGAATGTGATGCTAGTAGTAGTACGTTCCTATTGCCTTCTGTTGCGAGTTGCATGTTAGGAGAAGAAACATCGATGAGCCCTTCGATGTAGAGATTACTATTAGTGGATTTACTAGGTTATCTGATACCCTAGAGGATTGAGTGATGCAATTGAGAAAGCTGTGTCACCCGTTATCTAAGGAACAGTTTCAGCCTGTCATTTGTGCATGCAGCAACTTTACACAAGCTGAAGGCCTTGTTCTTCACACACTTAAGCCGAAGGTTCCCAGTGATGCTCTGAAGCTCAATGATTATAACGCCGAGCCTTTGCTGGAGTATTGTGGTGTAGTAACTGTATTCTACATGGCATGGTTGGAGTCACAAATGCTGGTAAAATGAACATTGATCAGTATGCATGGGTTGCCGATGGCGATAGACCAAGATAGACCAGAAGTCGAATGTCAATAAACGATGTGGAGCGATAGGGTTCTAAGTGATAGACTGGAAACTAGATGGGACAGTATTGCCCGCGAAGGTTTAAGGAACAACAGGTTTCGGGGACGAAACCCGTTTAAGGGGGGTGGACTTGTAACGCCCGGAAATTTCAATTTGTAGTGTCATGCGACTAGAGCGTCCAATCACATGGAAGACATGCGATTGAGGCTCAACCGAACGACTGGAACTCAATCGTGCGACTGGAGTGTTCAATCGCATGGAGCCGGGACGACTGGAGGTCCAGTCGCATGGAGACCTCGGGCGACTGGAAAGTAGTATTTAAGGAAGAGGGCAGCCTACACTCCTTCCCCATAGTCGCGAAACCAGAGAGAAAGAAGGAGACAGTTCGGTCCAGGCGGGTTTGTGAGCCAAGATCAACGTATAGCGGGTCAAATTGAAGCTCTAACCGAGGAGGCTACTAAGGTGAGTTCTAAGACCCCTCTTTTACACGATTTTGAATGATTTCGGGGCTGGAACACATCTGAAACCCTATTTTTCGAGTTTTGGGTGTTTAACCCGTGTATGTACGTATGTGTATGTGTATGGTACGTTTAAGGCTTGATTCCGGACTAGGATAGGCTTGTATGAGGTCGAGGTATGTTTCCCTATGGATTAGAGGGGCTAATTTGAGCTCAAACGAGGTCTGGAGGAGTTTGGAAGCCGAATGTCACGGCTGCTGTTCGTGATGAACTCCAGTCGCTGCTCAGTTAGGGCTATGCGACTGAAGGGCCAGTCGCCCGACTGAGGAACGACTGATGTTCAATCGTACGATTGAGGCTCAGTCGTACGATTGGGGCTCAGTCGCACGACAGGCCATGCGACTGAGGTTCAGTCGCATAGATCCATTCGCATAGTAGTACAGACGCACGACTGAGGATTCAGTCGCATAGACCCATTCGCATAGTAGTTCAATCGCACGGTTGAGAGTTCAGTCGCATAGAAGCCCATACGTATAGTGTTCAATCGCACGATAGGGAGTCCATTCGTACGGTTGGATGTTCATCCGCATGGATACTCATCCGCATTGGTCCAATCGCACAGTGTTCAGTCGCATGGAGGTTATGCGACTGAAGGGTGCCCAATCGCCCAAGTAGGGCTGTTGTGTACGAGGAGGGACATAGTGTAATTACTGGCCTCCGGGAAGAGAGCTAGTGTAGGTAATGATGTGATAGCTCCCATAGGTATACGTGTGATAACTATCGAGGCTTAGAAGTTACGTGGGACACGATGATGATAGTAATTGCATGTACATGTATGATGTGTGTATGTTAAGTATGATGTAGCCTTATATGATGGTAATGACTGATGACTTGTAAGTGTCGATGTTCCTGGATTCGATGTATGTTTATCTTTCCGTATCTTTACGTGAATTCTTTATGAACGAATGAAAAGTATTAATAACGTAAAGTGAAAGATAAGGAAAGAGGAATGTAACGAATGAGTGCATGCATTAATGAACGAATGAACGAACGTAAAGCTAGTGAGCGTACGTATGAGAGGAGCGACTCTGTGTTGCAGCAAACTCAGTGGTTACCCACTTCGGTGGGGGTGTTGTTACCCACTTCGGTGGGGGTGATGTTACCCGAGTTATGTTTAATTTCGGGGGTGTGGCATAAAGCCAAGCATAGTTATGAGGTGAGCGACTTTGTGTCGCAACAGACTCGGATGGAGTTCAATCTTTGTGATTGACTCGTATAGGATCTCTGTCGCATATCCCGGTGCTGTGTCAGTCTACGGACATGAGTAGGGGGTTTGTGAGCAGGCCCCGGCACAACATCAGCTTTCGAGCATGAGTCGGGGATATTGCATGAGACAGGATCTAGTTGGATGAGTAGAGGATCGCAATGCTCCGGTACTGTGTCAGTCTTCGGACATGAGTCGGGGGTTTGTGAGCAGGCCCCGACACAGTATCAGTCTTCGGACATGAGTTGGGAGTAGTGCGTGAGAGTGAGATAAGACGAATGAGGAATGTATCGCGTGCTCTGGTACCGTGTCAGTCTTCGAACATGAGTCGGGGTTTATGAGCGGGTCCCGGCATAGTATCAGTCTTCGGACATGAGTCGGGAGTATCGCGTGAATTGATGAATGAGAGAGATAATTTGTGAAAGAAAGAAAGTATGAAACGAGTGAAAGATAATGAACGTAATTAAAGCTAAAGAACGAATGAATGAAAGTAATGAACGGAAGGAACATGATGATGACGTATGAAACGGGGTCCTTGTCACTCGACCTCAGTAATCATGGCTGTGTGCCATGAAGAGGGTAAAGTGTGACCGGATCTAGATAGAAGTGAAAGATAGAGGATGCATGAAAGTAAAGAAACGTACGAACGAAAGAAAGATTTAAGAAAGAACGTGAACGTTAACGATGAACGGTACACGAACTAAAGCTAATGAAAGAATGATGAAGATAATAATAATACTATCTACGTGTACGTATGTTGTATGATCGTATGTATGTAAGAACGGTTTTGATGGAAAGTAAAGTATGTTTTTAATATAAAACTAGAACTCACTCAGCAACGCTGACTTTGATGTGTTTCCAGTTGACAGGTAGTGTTGCTGAGGATGACACGAGACGACTACTCAGTTGATGAGGCTGGCATCTACATTTTGACATGTTATTGTATTTTGAGATGAAAACGAATATTGTAATGTTATGAAATGACATGTTTTTAGTTATAAATGAAAGTTTTAAATTCAGCTGCGAAATAGATGAACGATTTAAAATGTTTATGTTTAAGTGCGATGAATGACCAACTGTGAGGTGCCCGGGAACGGGGCCTTACAAGTTGGTATCAGAGCCAAAGTTTAAGTGAAATGGGTAATTTTCATAATAAACCTAATCTTAAACTGAGAATGGGACGAAAAGGGAAAGGGATGCCAAACTGAGTAGCTGCATGTCATCAGGTATTTTCTTAAAGTTAACCGGCATTGTGTGCGCATGTTATGTGTTTATGTTTTACTGTTAGATTTAGATACTGATGTAGTCAGAACAGGTAATGCTCGGGGTGCGAAGAGTAGAGTAAGTGGCTAATCACAACTGATCACTGTAATTAGAGACTTACTATACTTGACATAAACTGAGCTATTCGCTGGAATGACCGTGTTAGTGTTTGAATCTTTCAGTGTGATAGAGGATGGCGGTGGTAGAACTTCTAAGGCTTTACGTGGTGGAGGTGGTGGCGGACGTGGTGCTGAACCACGGGTCACCAGAGGAAGGCCTAGAGTTGAAAAGGTGGTTCATGAAGAACACGAGACTCCTCATCAGGAGGGAGCAGATGAAAATGCCAATTTGAGAGCCTCGATGAGAGAGGCGGTAGTGGAAGAAGTACACCAAGTCATGCAGACGATCTTACCGTCTGTAGTGACTGAAGTGATAAAGGCTGTTAGGAATGAGGAGAGACAGGAAAGGGGTAGACCTTCGGGCGGAAGGAGACGGATGGAGACTGAAACGGTTTTCTCCGATGAGGAGGAAGAGGAGGAGGAGCATGCGCCGGTGGCGGCACGAGGCTGTAACTATGGGGCGTTTCAACGATGCAAGCCTCCAACCTTTGATGGTAACGGCAATGCTACTGCCGCTCATCGTTGGGTCAGAGAGATGGAAGCGGTACTGGAAATTAGTGAGTGCCGGGAAGATCAGAAAGTTAAGTTTGCCACTCATTCTTTCGTGAACTCAGCTTTGTGCTGGTGGGACAATATAGTCCAAGCTGAGGGTAGCCGGGCTATATGAAGGATGAGATGGTCAGAGTTGAAAAGGTTGGTGATTGAGGAGTTCTGTCCCTACCGTGAAATGGATAAAGTTGAAAGGGAGTTCCTGCAGTTGGAAGCGGGGACGATGACGCATCAGCAGTACACCACCAAATTCAATGAAATGGCACGACTGGTGCCGGATCAGGTAACACCCCTTTCGCGGAAGATCAAAAGGTATATCCAGGGCTTGCCGACGGATATCCGTAGGCACATGATCGCTGACCGACCCAGTACGTTTAGGTCGGCAGTGGATTTGGCGGGAAGGTTGTATGATGAGCGGGAGACGATAGCGATAACAGGCGAAGCGGGGGAGCAAGCCTATGATAAGAAGGGGAAGGGAAGGCGAGATAGTGATGGTGGAATGGCGACCGAAGGTAAGATGATGAGGATCGATGATCGGGAGAGGATAAGAAGGAGGGATGAGGTATGTAAAAAGTGTGGTAGAGGTCATGAAGGGGAGTGCAAGTGGGGACTGAACGTCTGTTTTCAGTGTGGGAAGGAAGGCCACAGGGCAAGGGATTGCCGCACGGCTAAGTGCTACAATTGCGACGAGACTGGACATCTGAGCAGGGATTGTAAGAAGTCAAGGGCGGGGAGCTCTGGTGCGAGGAAGGATAATAGAGGGTGAAGGCTAGAGCGGACTTCGACCTGATGACAGGTATGTTTCTGGTAATTTAAGTTTGTGCCCTTACGCCTTGAATGTGATGCTAGTAGTAGTACGTTCCTATTGCCTTCTGTTGCGAGTTGCATGTTAGGAGAAGAAACATCGATGAGCCCTTCGATGTAGAGATTACTATTAGTGGATTTACTAGGTTATCTGATACCCTAGAGGATTGAGTGATGCAATTGAGAAAGCTGTGTCACCCGTTATCTAAGGAACAGTTTCAGCCTGTCATTTGTGCATGCAGCAACTTTACACAAGCTGAAGGCCTTGTTCTTCACACACTTAAGCCGAAGGTTCCCAGTGATGCTCTGAAGCTCAATGATTATAACGCCGAGCCTTTGCTGGAGTATTGTGGTGTAGTAACTGTATTCTACATGGCATGGTTGGAGTCACAAATGCTGGTAAAATGAACATTGATCAGTATGCATGGGTTGCTGATGGCGATAGACCAAGATAGACCAGAAGTCGAATGTCAATAAACGATGTGGAGCGATAGGGTTCTAAGTGATAGACTGGAAACTAGATGGGACAGTATTGCCCGCGAAGGTTTAAGGAACAACAGGTTTCGGGGACGAAACCCGTTTAAGGGGGGTGGACTTGTAACGCCCGGAAATTTCAATTTGTAGTGTCATGCGACTAGAGCGTCCAATCACATGGAAGACATGCGATTGAGGCTCAACCGCACGACTGGAACTCAATCGTGCGACTGGAGTGTTCAATCGCATGGAGCCGGGACGACTGGAGGTCCAGTCGCATGGAGACCTCGGGCGACTGGAAAGTAGTATTTAAGGAAGAGGGCAGCCTACACTCCTTCCCCATAGTCGCGAAACCAGAGAGAAAGAAGGAGACAGTTCGGTCCAGGCGGGTTTGTGAGCCAAGATCAACGTATAGCGGTCAAATTGAAGCTCTAACCGAGGAGGCTACTAAGGTGAGTTCTAAGACCCCTCTTTTACACGATTTTGAATGATTTCGGGGCTGGAACACATCTGAAACCCTATTTTTCGAGTTTTGGGTGTTTAACCCGTGTATGTACGTATGTGTATGTGTATGGTACGTTTAAGGCTTGATTCCGGACTAGGATAGGCTTGTATGAGGTCGAGGTATGTTTCCCTATGGATTAGAGGGGCTAATTTGAGCTCAAACGAGGTCTGGAGGAGTTTGGAAGCCGAATGTCACGGCTGCTGTTCGTGATGAACTCCAGTCGCTGCTCAGTTAGGGCTATGCGACTGAAGGGCCAGTCGCCCGACTGAGGAACGACTGATGTTCAATCGTACGATTGAGGCTCAGTCGTACGATTGGAGCTCAGTCGCACGACAGGCCATGCGACTGAGGTTCAGTCGCATAGATCCATTCGCATAGTAGTACAGACGCACGACTGAGGATTCTGTCGCATAGACCCATTCGCATAGTAGTTCAATCGCACGGTTGAGAGTTCAGTCGCATAGAAGCCCATACGTATAGTGTTCAATCGCACGATAGGGAGTCCATTCGTACGGTTGGATGTTCATCCGCATGGATACTCATCCGCATTGGTCCAATCGCACAGTGTTCAGTCGCATGGAGGTTATGCGACTGAAGGGTGCCCAATCGCCCAAGTAGGGCTGTTGTGTACGAGGAGGGACATAGTGTAATTACTGGCCTCCGGGAAGAGAGCTAGTGTAGGTAATGATGTGATAGCTCCCATAGGTATACGTGTGATAACTATCGAGGCTTAGAAGTTACGTGGGACACGATGATGATAGTAATTGCATGTACATGTATGATGTATGTATGTTAAGTATGATGTAGCCTTATATGATGGTAATGACTGATGACTTGTAAGTGTCGATGTTCCTGGATTCGATGTATGTTTATCTTTCCGTATCTTTACGTGAATTGTTTATGAAGGAATGAAAAGTATTAATAACATAAAGTGAAAGATAAGGAAAGTGAATGTAACGAATGAGTGCATGCATTAATGAACGAATGAACGAACGTAAAGCTAGTGAGTGTACGTATGAGAGGAGCGACTCTGTGTTGCAGCAAACTCAGTGGTTACCCACTTCGGTGGGGTGTTGTTACCCACTTCGGTGGGGGTGATGTTACCCGAGTTATGTTTAATTTCGGGGGTGTGGCATAAAGCCAAGCATAGTTATGAGGTGAGCGACTTTGTGTCACAACAGACTCGGATGGAGTTCAATCTTGTGATTGACTCGTATAGGATCTCTGTCGCATATCCCCGTGCTGTGTCAGTCCACGGACATGAGTCGGGGGTTTGTGAGCAGGCCCCGGCACAGCATCAGCTTTCGAGCATGAGTCGGGGATATTGCATGAGACAGGATCTAGTTGGATGAGTAGAGGATCACAATGCTCCGGTACTGTGTCAGTCTTCGGACATGAGTCGGGGTTTGTGAGCAGGCCCCGACACAGTATCAGTCTTCGGACATGAGTCGGGAGTAGTGCGTGAGAGTGAGATAAGACGAATGAGGAATGTATCGCGTGCTCCGGTACTGTGTCAGTCTTCGGACATAAGTCGGGGGTTTATGAGCGGGCCCCGGCACAGTATCAGTCTTCGGACATGAGTCGGGAGTATCGCGTGAATTGATGAATGAGAGAGATAATTTGTGAAAGAAAGAAAGTATGAAGCGAGTGAAAGATAATGAACGTAATGAAAGCTAAAGAACGAATGAATGAAAGTAATGAACGGAAGGTACATGATGATGACGTATGAAACCGGGTCCTTGTCACTCGACCTCAGTAATCATGGCTGTGTGCCATGAAGAGGGTAAAGTATGACCGGATCTAGATAGAAGTGAAAGATAAAGGATGCATGAAAGTAAAGAAACGTACGAACGAAAGAAAGAGTTAAGAAAGAACGTGAACGTTAACGATGAACGGTACACGAACTAAAGCTAATGAATGAATGATGAAGATAATAATAATACTATCTACGTGTACGTATGTTGTATGATCGTATGTATGTAAGAACGGTTTTGATGGAAAGTAAAGTATGTTTTTAATATAAAACTAGAACTCACTCAGCAACGCTGACTTTGATGTGTTTCCAGTTGACAGGTAGTGTTGCTGAGGATGACACGAGACGACTACTCAGTTGATGAGGCTGGCATCTACATTTTGACATGTCATTGTATTTTGAGATGAAAACGAATATTGTAATGTTATGAAATGACATGTTTTTAGTTATAAATGAAAGTTTTAAATTCCGCTGCGAAATAGATGAACGATTTAAAATGTTTATGTTTATGTGCGATGAATGACCAACTGTGAGGTGCCCGGGAACGGGGCCTTACAGATGAAGTGGCCACCACAATTAAGTACAATCTTAAAGAGAACATTCATAACAATTCTCATAACATTCATTCATTTTGATAAAGAACTCCCACCATAAATCCCTTCAAAACTTTTTCCAGATTTTTTAATGCTTATAAGTTATAAATTGTCACAGTAATATTGTCGGTATTGAAGTTACATTTCAGTATGTGAATCACTTTCAAATATTTATTTATTAGGAGTCAGAAAACATCATAGTAAAAGGTAAAAAAGAATTACCTAGCTCTTTATATTAAGTCTTTTCACTTTTCTCCCGCCATTGTCATGAAGATCAATAAATCCAGTTGAATGTATTCACCTAGGATCATACTTAATAATAGCATACATTAGTAAAAAGTTTAACATATTAAAAAAAACAAATCAAACAGGTTGAGTGGCTTAATAGGCTCCAAAGTATATTCATGTGCTTACAAACCTTGTAACTTGCTTTAATACCTCGAAGTTTATAATCAGTTGCAACTTTTGCTTGTATGCCTTGAAAACTAAACAATAGGAAGCCGATGGTTAAGAACTTTTGCAACATTTGATCGAAGAACTCTACACAAAAGTCATCAGTTGTTTGAGAATTTCTTTGAACTATTTAATTGACCAGATTGTGTGCAATAAAACATGATAATTTCAACATAACATTGGAAAAATGAAGTTCCCAGACACAAACATGCATAATTTTATAAACAAAATTGAGCATTTATCCTTTTTATGCCACCTAGAAAATAGAATCGATTTCTACCCGGTAATAATTAATTAACTAATTTACAATGGTTTCATCAGGATCTAAGTTCTTGATAAATCAATTTGTGAAAATATATCAGAGGAGCCCTGCAAATGTAAATGTCATTTGTAGAGTATATAGTCTACAAACAATTATTATTATTTGGTGATTGGTAGTAGTAACTAATAGTATAAGGCATACCATGTAGTGCATTTTTCATAAACGTATGTAAGCTTGGTGAAGTTAACCGTATCTACGACCACTTGCTTCCCATGGGCATATAACAACAATGCTCCACTTCCCTAAGAAACTCACAAAATAAACGGTATCAAGTTTATAAATTGTAAGGGACAAAATATTTAGATTACGATATCGTTGTTGGTTGCATGCAACAAAGTTGCGAGAGGCATGCAAGTCGCACATGCATGCATGCATGCGAGAGAAAGCAGATTCGCATGCATGCGAAAATGCATGCATGCGAACAGCAGACAGGCGAGTCGCATATGCATGCGAAGGCAGGATAGTCGCATTGTCATGCGAGATCGTGATGCGAGTCGCATGCATGCGAAAAGCATCTCTTTCGCATGTATATATATGTGCAAACGAGTTCAGTTAGAGGTGTGCTTCACTTTACTGAGAGTTGTCTAGATAGTGTGTGTTTTCTCTGTTTATGTCGCTCAATTGAGCAGATCACATGTTGTGATTTTCCACCTTCGCGTGAGATCGATAGTATATCAATTTTCATTGTAATCGTTCGACTTTGGAATAAACATTTCAATTACAATGAGTTTGTTGTAAACATTGAAAACACCTTGTTATCTAGATTGATTTAAAGTAGAATGTGCACCCGTCTTCGCTTATTATCAAGTGCAACAATCTAACGAAGTGAGATCGATCGCTTTAAGGACTTTACATTTGGTACCAGAGCAAGGTGTTGCTCTTGATACAAAGGATCATTATTCCGCGATCTTCCGTTCAAGGACGTTAAACAAATTCAAAATTTGTAGACCGCACACCAAGTGTTTGTGTAAATGCTCAAGAGACTTTGTTGCATGATTTTATGAAGACTTGAAGCTCAAAAGTTGCTGCATCAAAGTCAAATATCCGGTTGTGCGAGAACCTTTATTGAAAGGTTTTATTGAAGATTAAATTTGTTGGAGAACTCAAAACGATATCATAATCCAAGGGGGAGATTGTAAGGGACAAAATATTTGGATTACGATATCGTTGTTGGTCGCATGCAACAAAGTTGCGAGAGGCATGCAAGTCGCACATGCATGCATGCATGCGAGAGAAAGCAGATTCGCATGCATGCGAAAATGCATGCATGCGAACAGCAGACAGGCGAGTCGCATATGCATGCGAAGGCAGGATAGTTGCATTGTCATGCGAGATCGTGATGCGAGTCGCATGCATGCGAAAAGCATCTCTTTCGCATGTATATATATATGTGCAAACGAGTTCAGTTAGAGGTGTGCTTCACTTTACTGAGAGTTGTCTAGATAGTGTGTGTGTTTCTCTGTTTATGTCGCTCAATTGAGCAGATCACATGTTGTGATTTTCCACCTTCGGGTGAGATCGATAGTATATCGATTTTCATTGTAATCGTTCGACTTTGGAATAAACATTTCAATTAGAATGAGTTTGTTGTAAACATTGAAAACACCTTGTTATCTAGATTGATTTAAAGTAGAATGTGCACCCGTCTTCGCGTATTATCAAGTGCAACAATCTAACGAAGTGAGATCGATCGCTTTTAAGGACTTTACATAAATTCTTCATTTTCCAAACCAAAGTTGCACATTATCATTGAATTCGTTGAAAATGATGGAACAATTCTTGATCTTCTTCTAGTCATTACATTCCTCACATGCAACAAAAACAGAAGAAACCAAGTCTAACAATTACATATGATGTGGGCATATTAGTACCTTGATTTCACGAGATTTGGACAAAAAAATATGCAAGCCTCACGGAACTAATAACAAAGACTTTGGAGATAAATATGGTACAATCTGAAGTGCAAATCAACAATTTAACAAATAAAATATAAGATAGGCCGACATGTACATGAGAATAATGAAGGATTGAAGGTCCTTTAAAAACTGAAAAAATCAATTTGTTAGCATTCTGCATCAACTAAAGATTCAATCCAAAGAAAAGCAAAGGACAACAAACAGCCAGTTAATGAAGCAGAAAAGCAAGAAAACAAAATCCAAAGGCAATGTAGCGAAATCGCAAACCCTAGGGAGCAAATCGACTAATCCACTTTATGGATCCACCTTCGTACCATCACCCTCTTACATCTCTCCAAGACTCTAACGTCGCCTCCGTCGAGATCTTCAAAAATTGGGTGAGAGATAAAGGAGATGATACCGCTAGTGCTGAGTGGGTCTATGCTGTGATGAAAGAGAACAAAAAGAGCTGAGTAAGATGCATGCATAGTAAGCTCAGGGCCAGTATTGTAATTTCAAAAGGGAGTTGGTGGTTCCTGTAGCCATCGACATAATGTTTTAATATATATTATAATATAATACCTTTTTCATATTTTTATTTACGTAATAAAATAACACCACAAATTAATAACTATTTTATCTTTAATTTAAATATTATATTATATATTAAAAAACAAGAAAATTAACATGTTCGTAGACTACATACATGTAGTTTCATCATAGAGTGAATCATATACATGCTTTTTGTAATCACAATTTATACACATTTTTATATTGTGTGATTTACAATTTACATATATAAATTTACCATCTGTCAATTACATTTTACACATGTATTAATTTTTAACACAAGTGAATTTACACACACACACACATATATATATATATGTATGTATATATGTATATATGTATGTATGTATATGTATATATGTATGTATACATATATATATATATACATACATATATATATATATATATACATACATATATATATATACATACATACATATATATATATACATACATATATATATACATACATATATATATATACATACATACATACATACATACATACATATATATATATATATATATATATATATATATATATATATATATATCTGTGTGTGTGTGTGTGTAAATTCACTTGTGTTAAAAATCAATACATGTGTAAAATGTAATTGACAGATGGTAAATTTATATGTATATATGTATATATGTATATATATAGATGTATATATATGTATGTATATGTATATATGTATATATGTATATATATATATGTATGTATATATATATCTTTTATGTATATATATATACGTATATATATATGTATGTATATATATATGTATGTATATGTATATGTATGTATACATATACATACATACATATATATACATAGATATATATACATACATATATATATACATACATATATATACATACATATATATATACATATATATATATATACATATATATATCTACTACTATATAATATGCAACTCTTATGGGCAAAATAGTAATTTTACAAAATCTCTTAAATTTAAGACATGTACATGTGTTGATGCACAAGGTACATCTCCTATGCATAAAGGGACATTACATTAAAGACAAAATCTCTGCACTCTCAATAAAAGACAAAAAATCTCAGATTTGTACATATCTTAATGCATAAGATACAAGGCCAATGCTAAATATAAGGCCTTTATCAGATCTGATTTGAATTCAAAATTCAAATTGTGTGCGTCTTCCATCATTTGAAATCACATTGACGACAAACGCATAATTCGGTGAAATCTATTGTGAGCGGCGGTCAATTAGGTTTGGAAGGGGTGCGATAGTCGATTAAAGATGAGGGAAGGAGGGGGTTCGACAGTGGTGCTGCTGCTGTTGGTGGTGGTTTCGCGGCGGTGAAGTTGAGTGGATTTGTTGGTTTAGGCGGGCATATCTTGTACAAATGGGTCTTAGGTGGGTAGAGGTTGCAGCGGTTGTTGTTGGTGGTGTCGTATGATTGTGGTTGTTGAGGAAAAAGGGATGATTTTTGAAGGAATGTGAAATCAAATTGAGCCATATCCACCAAGCCATCTCTGTGTCTCTGCACTTAGTCGTAAGCCACACCCCTAAGCTATTTCTTTTTACATTTTTTACAAGCATCTTCTTTTCTTTTCTTGAGAAGGTTTTTGGTTAACGATTTTATCATTTTTAAGGTTTTTCGTATGGATGAGGAAGAAGGAGGGGAGATGGGTGATTTTGTTGATACACTTTATATGTATAGGTCACTCGCTGGACCACGAGCTGATGCGCCCCAATTTGTCAAGATTCTGTGAATTTCCAAGACGTAAAGCGATCAGCCTCCAGATTTTCAGTAGCAATCATACAAGATTTGGGTTGCTGAAAACATCCGCACTAAGTAGTGATAATTTATACCCGTTTTAAGATATGTTGGGTGGTGCTTTCTTCATGATAATCTTATACCCGTGTCAAGAGTTGTTGGCCACTGGAAATCATAACGCCTTGTTCAAATTTTTCTCAAAATAAAAGTTTGTTATGTTTCATGTCATAAAGACTTGATCTTCCAGGTCGGGACGAGGAAAAAATGTGATATTGATACGTTTATTCGATCTGAAAGAGGTTAGATATCGAAAAAATTTATTTTTAGTTTAGAACTTTGTTCTCTTTTATTGATGTTAGTTCATGATTGCAGCAATTGATCTGGTAGATGAATCTGCTGTGAAACTAAAAATGGAGATTACTTCTAAGCCCACTGAGCTAGATGAGATAGATCGAGCTGTGTTGACACTGATAAAGCATCTAAAGAAAGGTTGACTAAACTTGAAGGCGATTTGGAATCTTGAAAGAGAAACAATAAGAGTTTAATGAACAGTGGGAGCGGGAAAAATCATTGATAACCCGCATTCGGTCAAGCATTATAAATGGACAGCAGACAGTAAGTGACTTGATACTTGATAGCCTCCCTTGTGTAAGGTTTCATGAATCATGGTACAACCGGAAAATGTTTGTTTTAGAAGGAATATTATAAACAAGTTCCCACTAGCTTTTCTTGATTATAATTTTCACATTGTAGGATCTTTTTAATTTGCATTATTCCAGTGACTTACCATATTCATGTTATCCCCTTCATGAAGTTTGTGAACAGTTAGTTTTTGCAATGGGGCAATTATTCTCTTTCTAAGTCCTGCACATGACCGCTTTTGTGATTTTGGCATGCACGATGCATTTTGATTCATCTCCTTTTTTTTTTGAAGTAATAACTCTTGTGCCACTGCTTCTGTTTCCAGGATGGTAATGAAGTGTTCTTTAGGATCAAAAGGAGCACTCAGCTGAAGAAGCTTATGAATGCTTACTGTGACCGACAGTCAGTAGAGCTTAATTCTATTGCTTTTTTGTTTGATGGGCGTCGTCTTCGTGGGGAGCAGATTCCTGATGAGGTTTTCTCTTCTTTTCTCTCTCTTACTCAAAAACACATACACACATGGTACCAACAACAGGGAAATCTCTGCAAAGAGTAATCCAAACCTGCTTGTTTCTTAGATGCTTTATCTGTTTGTGCTGATTTGAGATGGCATTTTTGACCCGTTTACTTATGAATGAGTTAATTTGCTTTATGTTCCACCTCAAACAGATCAAATACAAAAATTTGCCAAAAGAGGAACAAGTCTGATGGACTGCAGATTGGTGGAATTTTATTTTAAATAATTCTTCTAGATTGTTTTGTAACTAGATTTATAGTATTATTGTAACTTATTATTCTGTAGTCATCTTTCAAACATTTATATATATAAATATTGGATAAAGAAAAGTGGTTGCAGCCTTGCAGGTCAACCCAACCCAAACGGGACTATTTTACCTTTACTAAAAATGACCCATTCTATCCATTCTATCCCGTCTATTTAAATCTTTACGATCTCTATTGCTGACATTTCACATGTTCTGCCACAGCTGGAAATGGAAGAAGGTGATGAGATAGACGCGATGCTTCATCAAACAGGAGGTACATCTAGCAACCTCTGGATTTAGAACACTAGACAGCCGTCGTATGTGCTGTACAAACGCCAGTTGAACTATACTAATGCTGGTTGTTATCTCCGTTTGAGTATTCTGTTGTCGAGGTTTGTGATTTGTGTTTGAGGTTTAAACTCCATGTAGGATTTATACCATAATGTTTGGTTCCTATCTGATGAACTTTCTCTAAATTTATGAGTTTGCAGTTATAAAATATTTTGCAGAACTTAATATCGTGATGTAAAATGGCGGTAAACATAGGATGCGAAAAGTTAGTTTGTTGCTTTTGATGGGTCTAAAAGTACAAATAGGTGCATCAATTTATGTTATCCACATGAACTTAGCAAGTAGTAAATATTTTAACTCCTTTAACTGTATTATTACAAGTTTCTTTATTCATCTTTCTGTACTAAATGTAATCCCATTTGCTTAAACACAATCTTAATCATGTTTAAATTATGAAGTGGTTAGACCTAATGAGTTTGCAATATTCAACATTCCATGCATTCTTTAAATTTGATTTGCATGCGTATTTGTTCGTTAAATACGATATGAGTGCTACTCTATTAAGCAAGTCGTCATTAAACACACACACACATTATGGTTGTCATAGACCACACCGCTTTAATAAATAAGAAATTAATCAAAGTATAATACAATATGCCACTAGAGAATTAATAAACTAACTATTAACGAGTAAGTTGTAAATTGTTGTCTTTGCCGCCGCATCGCGCGGGTTTCTTACTAGTATGTATGTATGTATATATATATATGTATATATATAGGTATGTATGTATTTATATATATGTATATATATATATGTATATGTGTGTGTATATATATATATATATGTATATGTATATATAGGTAGAGGTTCTATTAAGAAATAAGTTTTGCCTAAGTAGGCTAAGAAGGAATAAGGAGATTACATGTGGCACTCTTAAAATTAGGATTAAAGGGTATTATGGTCCTAAACACACTCATTAGTACCTTTTGTATTTCATAAAACAGCCCTCCGTTCATCTTTGTTCATGTTAAACCAAAAACGAAAACAATCAAACACACAAATACAAAAAGACATCTGTAAGCTCACTGATGAACATCATCTTGCACGATTTTCAAACTGGTTAGAAGAAGTTGAAAGTAAAAGCAGTTAATTGATTGAACAGAGAGAAATCGTACAACAGAAGGTACCGATTTCGATGGTGATTGAACTGAATCACACAAGTTCGATGATTTCAATAAGAAATTGCATGAAGGGGTTAAGCCGTTGCTGAGATTTCGCGATTTACTAAGAAGAGGGGAAAAGGAATTTCAGTTTTTTGGCAATTGGTAGAGGAAATCACGAGACTCATAGATAGAAATACTGATTATATTTGAAGGGAAAAACAGAAAGAAATAGAAATTATGATATTCTTACTTTCAATTATTATTGTTATTATCAATTATTAACTAGTTTTCGATAATGTGATGCGGTGGTCTTAGCACCAGTTTGAAATACAGCACAGCCTTGTGCTGTTTTATGAAATACAGCACGCCTTGTGCTGTTTTATGAAATACAGCACAGCCTTGTGCTGTTTTATGAAATACAGCACAGCCTTGTGCTGTTTTATGAAATACAGCACAGCCTTGTGCTGTTTTATGAAATACAGCACAGCCTTGTGCTGTTTTATGAAATACAGCACAGCCTTGTGCTGTTTTATGAAATACAGCACAGCCTTGTGCTGTTTTATGAAATACAGCACAGCCTTGTGCTGTTTTATGAAATACAGCACAGCCTTGTGCTGTTTTATGAAATACAGCACAGCCTTGTGCTGTTTTATGAAATACAGCACAGCCTTGTGCTGTTTTATGAAATACAGCACAGCCTTGTGCTGTTTTATGAAATACAGCACAGCCTTGTGCTGTTTTATGAAATACAGCACAGCCTTGTGCTGTTTTATGAAATACAGCACAGCCTTGTGCTGCTTTATGAAATACAGCACATCCTTGTGCTGTTTTATGAAATACAGCATAGCCTTGTGCTGTTTTATAAAATGCAGTACAAAAACGTTAAAAATGTAGCACAACTTCACATAATTTGATTTTTTTATAAAAAAACTATAGTAATACTATACTCAAATTAAAGAGAAAAAATGCTTGATTTTATGGTGTAATTTATTTAAAAAAATAACGTCGTATGAAAAAGTTATTAGCATTTAAAAAAATAGGGGGAAATTTTAAAAAGTCAACAATTGTGGGTAATATAATAAAATACCCAAATTACCCTTGATTACTTATTTTTTCTAGATTTTGATCTTAGCCCTTAATTAGATAATTAGAAGGCTAAGATTACTTCTTAGCATACTTAGGCAAAAATTATTTTTTAGGGAACCTCCTCTATATATATATGTATATATATATGTATGTATATATATATATGTATATGTATGTATACATATATATATATATGTATATATATGTATGTATACTATATATATACATATATATATATATATATATATATATATATATATATATATATGTAAAACATAATATTACATGTGTGAGAATATTATTTCTATAATAAAAGATTAGTTTGGTTTGATCTTTACTTGTTCTTATAAGTTTACATAAGGTTAGCACAATTTCTATTGGTTTAAAATCAATATCTACTCAAAATTATGCTAGATGTGTCAAACCAAACACGACAAGAAATTCGTTGGTTGACAAAAACGTGAACCGATTGACCTAAATTTTTTCACATATTAAAACTTAAAATTAGTATTTTAAAATAAAAAATGCAAATGAATATCAACCAATTATATTTTAGCTAAGAAATCTTATGTCAATTTTTGTTTTTAGTTTTAAATTATGGAATAAATCTCTGCTTTTCGGAACCCAAAAAGAAACCGGGCGCTTGGGAAGCTATACAAAACCTGAAAAAAGGAATCTGCGGACATAAAAGATATATAAAAAATAAAATAAATAAAAAATAGGTTAAACGGGTCAGCAAACCTAAACCCACGAATTTCGTGTTAATCAAGTTGAACTCGAACCCTACCCATCTAGCTAATTAGGTTCGTAGGTTTGACCTGAACTTGACCTGAACCCGTTTATAGTAAACCTAAAACCACAGATTTCGTGATAGGTTTGTGTTGTGTTTGCGGGTTGTGTCAGAAATTCACACCCCTACCAGTTTGTGCCTTTTAACCTTCTCGGGTTCTTCAACTTTAGGTTTCGTTTTTAATTTTCTCTTTTCTTATTTGACCAATTATTCTTTAATTCTCTAAGTAAACTAGGTGAATCCCACTTCTCTCGTTGCGTGACTCATCAATGTTATTTTTTGTAATGAAATTTGTCTAACTCGTATTAGGCTTAGAATAGGCGATCCATAATGGCCGTAACCCAGGAATGTTGCCACGCCAAACAATGGATGTTTATTTTTTGTATCATCATGACATTGATGTCATGTAAATCAACATACTATGATTATGCTACATGTTGTTAACTGAAGAAAAGGAACACTGATGTACAAGAATGTGCCTCCCAAAGAACCAGCAGCATCTCATCCATACGTATGACTAGAATCACGACATGCCTCCCATGAGTACTAGTTCATCATTAATGACAAACCTCACCATTTCTTGCATGTCTCATAATACATCCAACCTAATTAGTACGAGGTAATGGTAGCTCAACATCATTAGCAATCAACAAACCAAAGTAGCAGTACTGTTAATCAGAAGCGGCACTAATAGATCGGTTCAACAAGAAAAAAAGCCCAAATGATCTCATATAAAAATCATAGTCTCAGTAACCAAACTAAGAAACCCTTCAATCTGAAACAAACACCAAAATAAATTATAAATCCCATCTTTTACTAAGAACATCAACATAAATACAAATATTATTTTCAACCAAATAACCAAGAACATACACTCAATGTTTACGTCTTACATGAACATTAACCCACCATTACATACCCGACAACCACAAAAAGGTCAAAAAGACAATGACCGAGATAAGATAAATAAACATGGATGAGAGTTCAAAATGCAGGTGTCATCATGGAAGAAGTCCACCACCGGCGACTCCCAACAACACCTTAACCCTTTCTCCAACCATGGAGCTGCTGCCACCATTAGATAGAACCAGCGGCAACGAAACCCGTCACAACCAACAAGATAATGAACTGGCATGATGAGGTCATGATAAGAAGGTGTGTTGCGTACTTGTAAACCACATACAATAGGCAGGAGTACATCATTGTGCTATTCAAGCTTCATCGTTGGAAAAGTTCGCTACCGCTGGCTCCCTACAACACCTAAACACTATGATCGGTGTTACAAGTGACAACGATGGTCGAAAAGACCACAAAATCTCAGTCTTTATCTCTTTAAATCTCTATTGCAATCACCAATGATTAATCATTGTCGGGTTCAGCGCCACAATGGGGGATGTCCACTTAAGACGACTCCTAGTAACACATGAAACGGTCCGACTAGTGGTCGTGCTGCCGTTAGACAATGCCAGTCACAAAAATGATCGGAGATTCCACTATAACCCAAGTCTCTCTATCTCTAACTTTCTCTCACAAACATCAACCCCCCTCTCTTAAAAATGAAGATGGGATAGATAAAGAGCCCATCTAATAAGGTGATGATATGGACGTGTTAAGCATTTGTACATCACATGCAATAATGATAAGTACTTCTATATTCATTTAGTTCAACAATTAATACAGCTAAATGAGTTTTATAATTTTGAATAATTTAATATTTTAATGAATGACACTATTCTTAAAATTATATATTAAATTTTAATTGTAGGGTTTCTATTTTTTTATTATTTAAGTATATTATTTTATTATGTAACTACTTTGTTTTAATACTTAAGAAAATAGATTTTAAATGTTAGATATATAAAGATCACATTATTACATAATAAAAGAGTAACTAAAGAGCACATATTATATCATTACATTTCTCCTCACTAAAATTTTGAAATACCTATTATTCAATTGTTTTAATTCATTTTCATGTTCTTAACCTTCATCTTTCTAAGTTATAAAAGAGTAACTAAATATGACATGTCACCCCCGGGCCCAAGGAGGGTGGGACGACACAGACTAGCAAAAGATGTGGCAGCGGAAACAAACCATCATAAGAGCACACAAGTAGTGATAATCACATGGCATTATAATAACTAAAATGAAATCCGAGACTAAACGGCTTAGCCCGGTTACATCAATGTTTCATGTCAAAAGTACATAATTAGAGTATCATTCATAACAAATTGTTCAAAAGTTCTAAGCAAAGTCTATAATGCCATGAGGTCAGGGTGCTAAGTAATCCATGCATCTTCCAAGTCAACTAGGCCTTCATCAAAGGTTACCTGAAACATGCTCAAAATAAATTGTGTCAACTAAAAAGTTGGTGAGTTCAAGTGGTTATAGTTTTAAAAAAAATAAAAGGGACACTTAAAGTCCACAAGTTAAAGTTTTTGTATCTATTGTAGCTGTTATGGGGTCACAACCAACCCTGCACTCAGTCCCGGCTTGCCTATTCTAAAGTTGTGTTGAACCGGTTAACCCCAAAGGGGAGAATCTGAGCCTCATAGCAGTGGACCCACCTGCCGGATGGTCCACCTTTGTATCTATATATAAACTTGTCACATGCCACATACGACCCCTCAGGATCTCAGTGGGGTACCTCCCTGTAGCGGGAGCCACTGTGTGTGGGGGATTCCCCAAATAGATCTATCCATATAAAGCAAGCGGTTCACAATAGAATTAATGATTGTTATTCATGTATCGGCAGGTATCATCAAAATCCATAACATAAGCATCATATAGTATCACAAATAATAGTTTCAGTTTAAAAGAGCATGCTTCATCCCCAAAATGAAAGTAAAAAGGGGGACACGAGAACTCACCTTAGTATCAGTCAGGTTCCAAAATCGTAGACAGTTTCAAGTCCTAGCGCCCTATAATCATGATTCAGTAATAAGCTATAGATTCTTAGATCGTTGCAAGTGTAGTTGGGTTTTGGTTGATAATTAAAGACACTCGTGGCTTTGTTTCTTAGAGGTTTACATTAAAAGTTTCCTTTTTAGGAAAGTTAAGGTTCTAGCGTGTGTACATCAAGTTTTCGGGTCCTTATAAGTTTATTATCACATGAATAAGCCCAATATTAGTTTCTGGTCATGAGGTTGCTAAAATTTACTAAAATACAGAATTTGCACTTTTAGTCCTTGAAGTTTTCAAATTTACGTTTTTTACCCCCAAGGTTGTCTACTTCACATTTTCACCAAAATATCAACTTGGGGTTCTAACTTACTGAAATAATTTAGTTTTTATAGTTTTTACACCCTTTCCATTTTTAAACATTTTCTCTAAAAATCATTCGGTTTAGGCTCACTTTCCATTCGGGTCCCCGTATTAAGTTCGTTATTGCCACTTTATTTCCTCGATATTTTCAGCCAACGACAACCCAGTCATTCTGCCTAAAACCTCCTAATATGTCGATCTAGCACTCGGGAAAATCCATACATTTCGATATAGCCCAAAACCGGTCGATTTAGCATGGTTTACATACGTCTAAAGGTCATGAGTCATACGTGCACATCTAGCAGGTTATTAGCAGTGTATAAAATCAGATTGTGGAGTAATTTAGAAGCTGTTTATGCGTGAGTTAGTATCTTAGGTTGGGAGGGTTCTACAAACAACCGGTTACACAATGATTAACTACACGAAAAGAGTGTTTTAGAGGTAATATATGGCATACCAAAACTAGATCAACAAATTTCTAGAAACGCTTACCTCAAACAAAGTTTTGGAGTCCCTCAAGAACACGATTTTGGTTGCAAGATTCTGTTTTAAGCAGACGAACATGGTTTGAGATAGGGCAGAAGTTAAAATTCAAACGTTTGAGGAGCGGAAATACGATTTACTTACACGTTGGAGATGCTCGAGTAGCAGGTTCTTGAATACACTTGCTAGAACGGAGAAGAAATGCTGATGAGAGTGTTTATGCTCTCGGTTGAGAGAAAGAATCCGAAAGAAATGGAGAGTGAGAGGTTTGAAGTAAATAAGAGTGTTTGCATGTATAGAGAAGTGGGAAAAAGGTGGAGTGTTACAGTGGTTTTTGGGGTTTTCGAAGGGGTTTTTCCATTGGTGGGTTTGGACGGCCATGCAAACTAATATATTTTATTTATTTTGTTTGTATGTTGTCTTATTATTATTTTTGTTTGTTATCCGCGGTTATGGATGGGTGTGTAACCCCCATCGGAAATTGTCTAAGTGTTGAAAGACCATATTTGTCTCAAATAATCACACAATAGTTAGTTTCTATACAAAAGTTAGTCTCTATACAAAAATAGGTCTCTACGTACCAATATTGGATGTAAAATAAGTGTGGAAAATAAGTAGAAATCGATCTTTTACATGATTTCATAAGAAAAATTCTAGGCGCATTAGCACTGTTTAGGCGCATGACAACTGTTTGGGCGCATGACCACTGTGCGGGCGCAAGACAACTGTGCGGGCGTAAGACAACTGTTTGGGCGCAAGACAACCGCTGAAACGCCCAAGACTTAGCCGCGGGGGCACTTTTCCAGGCACATAAGCACTGTTCAGGCTCATGAGTACTATTCAGGCGCATGACTATGAAAATTCCACTTAGATATTTTGCATTAGTCCTTGACTCATCTTGAGGTCGATGAGGGGTTGTTACATTCTCCTGCCGTTTAGAAAATTTCATCCTAAAATTTTGTTTCTTTTAAGTCTCTGGACGGTTGGGTTTGAAGAGGTATCGATATTCCCTTCTCATCTCATCTTCCCGCTCCCAGGTAAATTCAGTTCCTCGTTTAGAGTTCCATCGTACCTTCACCTTGGGTATCGACTTCGCCTAAGTTTCTGAACCAATCGATCAGTAATCTATGGGTTCCTCAACAAAGTTCAATTTGTCATTTATTCTTGCTTCTATCAATGGCAATTCCAAGGTTTGTCAACCAGACACTTCTTCAAATTTGACACATGGAAAGTGTTATGTATGTAGCTCAGCTCCTCAAGTAGACTGAGCTGGTATGCTACCGGACCAACTCTTGCCAGTATTTCAAATGGTCCAATATACCTTGGGCTTAGCTTGCCCTTCTTGCCAAATCTCACAACCCCTTTCCATGGTGCGACCTTCAACATTACTTTATCACCTACTTGAAATTCAAGAGGTTTTCGTCTCCTGTCAGCATACTTCTTTTGACGGTCTCTGGCTGTTTTCAGTCGTTCCTTAATCTTTGCTATTTTCTCAGTGGTCTCCATTACGATGTCAGGTCCCATCACTTGGCTATCACCTAACTCATTCCAACTCAATGGTGACCGACATTTCCTGCCGTATAAAGCTTCATACGGGGCAACTTTTATGCTAGCGTGGTACTATTATTATAGGAGAATTCCACTAGTGGAAGGTGGCGGTCCCAGCTTCCACCAAAGTCGATCACGCACGCTCTCAGTATGTCTTCCAAGGTCTGAATAGTTCTTTCACTCTGCCCGTCGGTTTGAGGGTGATATGCCGTGCTTATGTCAAGACGAGTCCCTAAAGCTTGGAGAGATTTCCATAATCGTGACGTGAAACGACTATCACGATCAGAGATGATCGAGAGCGGCACTCCATGCCGAGTCACTATTTCGTCAATGTATATTCGGGCTAACTTTGACATCTCATAGTCTTCTCGAATTGGTAAGAAATGGGCTGATTTGGTAAGCTTGTCCACAACTACCCAAATTGTATCGTGACCGCGAGACATTCTTGGTAGTTTCGTGACAAAATCCATGGTGATGTTATCCCATTTCCATTCCGGGATTTCGGGCTGTTGTAGGGTTCCTGATGGTTTCTGGTTTTCAGCCTTTACCATTGCGTTGGTTAAACATTTGCTCACATAGGTGGCGATAGATTTCTTTAGTCCAGGCCACCAGAAAGTGCCTTTAAGTCTTGATACATCTTATCACTCCCCGGGTGAATCGAATATCTAGACTTGTGAGCTTCGTCCAAGACTATAGTCCTAACCCGCCATGATTAGGTATCCACATCCTTCCTTCGCATTGTATAGCCCATCGTGGTCCATTTCCAGACGCTTCTCCATCCCTGTTAACATCTCGCCCGTCAGGTTATTCTCATTGAAGGCTTCTCTTTGTGCTTCCCTTATCCTAGCAATGAGGCTAGTGTACACGCTTATCCTTAGAGCACGAACGCGAAGAGGTTTCTCCCGTTCCTTTCTACTCAAGGCATCAGCTACCACATTTGCTGACAGGATCTCAGCCTCTCGTGTTGATCAATTAGATTATGTTTGCAGCGGATTTAGCACGTTAATTAGCAATTAAGCAAGAACATAAAAGATATTTGCAATTCAAAAGCATAGAGAGAGAAGAGTTCTGCGAAACATTAATTGTTCATTACTAACCACGTTTCGGCAATTAAAACAGCATGGTTTGCCATCCTTATATAGGAGGCAAAAGCATGGTGGTGATGTCCTTTTTCTGACATCACTGAATATTCAAATTACAATTGACAAAACATAAAACTACTGAAGATGTCAACAACTGACATCTTCTTACAAAAGTTCCTAAGTACTGACAAAAAGTAAACTACTGAAACTATAACAGCTGAAACAGCTGAAGAACATTCTCTTCAGCTGTTGTACAACTACTGACACAAAATAAACTTTGGAAAAGGAAAAACCACCACAACAACTGAAGAGGACTTCTTCAGTTGTTGAGACAAACTCTGTCTTCAGTACTTGGTTTTCAGACTTGGCTTCGGAAGATGAAACTTCGGAAGATGTTACTTCGGAAGATGTAACAACTGATGACTTCAGTAGATATCATCAGTTGTTGTCTTCAGTCTTTTTCCTCAGACTTTGCTTCGGAAGATAGAACAGCTTCGGAAGATGTAACAACTGATGACTTCAGTAGATATCATCAGTTGTTGTCTTCAGTCTTTGTCTTCAGACTTTGCTTCGGAAGATAGAACAACTTCGGAAGATGTAACAACTGATGATCTCAGTAGATATCATCAGTTGTTGTCTTCAGTCTTTGTCTTCAAACTTTGTGCTTCGGAAGATCTTCAGTTCTTTAGATCTTCAGCCTTTTGATATCTTCAGCTGATGATCTTCAGTTCTTTGATCTTCAGAATTTGTTCTTCAGACTTCATCATCTCAGCAGAGAGCTGGCACTAAGATGCTCTCGAGCCTGACACTCAGGCAAGAGAACACAATAGCTGATGAGAGTCCTCAGTTCCTCTCTGACCTTCCGGCAAGAGAACACAATAGCTGATGAGAGTCTTCACTTGTTGTTGTAGTGGCATGTGGGACTTAGAGGTTTTCCTGATCTTGGCTCATTGGTTCTTTTGGTCCAACAAACTCCCCCTGAACCAATGCAGCCAAAACCTCTAATTATTGGATGTCCTACTTATTGGTGGCATAAAGATTGGTCTATTTCCTCCTAGATCAGATTAGGAGTTGACCCAGATTAGCACTGGCCGGAGAGGTAGTCTCAAGTGTTTGTTTGCTAAGTATGGATGGGAGCTCTGTCTTGGGGAATTGGACACAGAGCTGTTACCCCATCCATGAGATCTACCTCCCATGTACAAGTCGGTAGGATTCTCGGGTGTAGGCCTGAAGAAAGATCATTTGTTCTTCTTTGGACATGTCTTCAGGCTCTCCTTCGAACAATCCCTCCCGACCGTACAGCTCTGAGAGATACTTGACCTGTTTTCCATTTTTGAGCTCAAGTGTTGTGATTTGCCTATATGCAAACTCATCAGGGGTAAACCCTCTAACAACAAAGTGAGCTCATTCCGATGAAAATTCTCAAGCTTCTTATATACCAGACCCTTCCTAACCACCCTATTATCTAGCATTGAAAAGGGTGGTTGGCCGGCTCTATAAGCTTTCTCGAATTCATCTACTATTTCCCAGGGTGTTATTACAATAGCCACAGAGACCTCTTCATCTACGATTCTCTTTAGTTGGCTTTTGTATCTCACAGGCATGTCCTTCTTGACTATCCTGTGAGCCACCCTTGGGTCAGGCCAAGTTCTCACCCTCTCCCTTTTATATTGAAAGGTTTGTCTGAGGGTGAATAACCTCAGAGCTTCTCTCTGCATATTTATTATAGAGGTCGAAGCAGCATAACATTTGTCAATGCTTTTCAGCATTTCCTCATCATGTTGCTTTTGCTGCTCCTCCTCTTCTAACTTAGCCCTCACAGTGTCCTGCTGTGAGGTGGGAGTGATGGTTTGTGATTTGGCTTTGGGTAAAGGTATAACTGCTGAAATAGGCAAGCTATCCTCCTCATCCTCCTCTTCTTCTTGCAGCCTCAACACCCTTCTCTTCTTCATCAAGGGTGGATCATTGGCTGTGGGTTTTGGTGGTGAAGGGGTTGGTTTTGTGGGTTGTGGTTTGGTGGTTGGTGTGGGAATGTTGGCAGGCACCGCTAGCAGCCTAGAGATAAGGGCTGGTTTGGTTTGCTTTACTAGCAGTGTCCTGTTCCCAACACCGGCTTCAGATAGGGCCTCAGCGACCAGTCCCTTGGTAAAATCACCAGCTGAACAGATCTTGGTGGTTATTGCCAAGAGTCTGTCCCTGGTCCATGCCTTAACATCAAGGACTGGTCTGCCCAGGTACTTCGAAGTGAACCTACTCATAGCCTCAAGTTTTTGACTTTCCTCTTGGCTAAGAGTAGTCCATCGGTACTCAATCTCCCTCTTCTCCATATTCCTGATCTCTTGATCTAGCAAGGTGGTGTCCTTGTCAAAGCCTTGCCTGAACAGCTGTTCAATGACTTTGTTCATTGAACGGGTATGTTCAGCATCAGCCTCCTTGACAAGGGCTGCTAGGTCAGGATCAGCCACCTTCTTTCCCTTTCCTTATTCTTATCAGTGACACTGAAATCCTTTTGGATGTCAGTCACTTTTATTGGCTCTACCTCCCTCTCTTTCCTCTTCCCCTTCTCCCTCACCTTCCCAGTCTCCTCAACCAACTCCCTCTCAACCACCACCTCTTTCTCTGCCTCTCCCTCTTCCTCACCCCTCTTCCTCTTGGCTTGCACTGATGTCTCCCCTTTTTGGGTGCATTGGTTGGGGTTTGACTATCAGCAAGCGCCTTAGAAACGGCAACCTCCACCAAGGGTTGTATGTATGTGGGAAGCCTCTCATCAAGGGTCTGAATTACTATATTTTGAAGTATGGGTGTGATGAGAGGTAGGGATTTTTGGAAGATAGCATCCAGCTGCTCAGGGGGTTCTGACCCTGAGAGCTAGTGCCAGAAGCAGGGGCTGGTGGCCGAGTTTGTGGGGTTGGCTCAGTGTTTGTGAGACCTTCGGGTGAAGGTGCCATCTGTTGGGTAGTGGTGGCAGATGGACTTCTATCCTGAGTCATCTGAGCAAGCAGCTCTTTGAGTCTGCTTATCTCATCCTCTAGGATAGTGTTTTGAGCGACTACATCATAGAAGAAGCTCAGGTCATCATCAGCATGAGCTGAATCACCTGACCTCCTGACAGTGTCAGGATGTACATGTCCTGAGTGTGGCTCAGTAATGACATGTGCCCCTTGTTCATGGTACTGGGGACTTCTGCCTCTGGATTGGATCCATCATCGGCCATTGCCTCTGGTGAGGTCTTAGTGATGTTACCAGCTTCACCCTGCTCAGATGTTGATGCAGAGGAAGTGGCAGCCTCACCAGACTGTTCTATCTCCCTAACCACACTGGGAGATTGAACGGATTCTCTGTGCTGTGGGCTCCCATCGGCACTTGTATCCACCCCCTCTTCGGTTGGAGTTTCCCCAGGTGTAATAGGTTTCTGGGGAGAGGGTTGTGGAGTGCTCAGATCGGTCAGCACTTTGGCTATTGCCAATGTTGGGCTCAGTGGGGCGGTCTCATCAGGAGAAGGGCTAGAAGCAGTGTGCACATGGGGAGGACTGTGCTCTTCAATGGTAGTCTTCTCAAGTGAGATAGACCCCAGTAATGTGGTTGCCCCTTTATTGGCTACATCAGGCTCCTGTTGAGAGGAAGCCTGTGCGGTTGTGGTGGGTGGAGTCGTGGTACCTGCTGGGAGAATCGAACCAGCAGGCACATCCTGCCTTTGTGTGGCAGGGGCATCCTCAGGGGACTCATCTCCCTGAGTAGCCTTTGTGGGCTTCTTTTTGGCTTTTGGCTTGGTGGGGACTTTGGATTTTGAGGTGGAGGCTGTGGGTTCCTGCTGCGTGGGTTTTCGCAGCCGGCCAGCCTGTTTGAGTGTGTGGTCAGTGTTGTGCCTGGAGTATACCTCGGCTAGAACAGCCATGGCAGGGACCCCAGTGCCAACTAGTCCCTCAGCCTGAAGCTGGTATTCGATCATGGCCATTATGAACCGTGGATATAAGTTCCAACGGTTTGAAAGTGGTTTTGTGGCCATGTCCTTGAGTTCCAAAAATAGAATATCAGTAAAATTTAGTGGTTGTTTCTCAAGGATAGAATACAATACCTGTTGCCACCTTGTTGACATCTGGTCCCATGAGGAGGTTTTGGGAGCCAGACAAACATTTACCATGTGGAAGATCAATCGTTGAGGGTCAGGGAAATGTTTCTTCAACAAGGTAGAGGCTGATAGGTTACCCTGGTAGTCGTTGGATGTGAATGATAGATCCAGGGTACCTTTGGGGTAGGAGGTTGGGTAAGTGGCATCTTCCAGCTTTAGGGTTTGGCGTATAGTAGCTGGTTTGATAACCACGGTATGGCCGTTGACGGAGGACCGGAGAGAGACCTCGCCATCATGCTCTCCAGTGTGGACGGCCACATTTGTCCAAAACTCCGTCAAGGAGTCGGTGTATATGGTGGGGTTGATGAGAAATGCCGTTTTGTATGGGGAATCGTGCATGAGATCGACGGCATTGTGAAACTTGGGCCATAATGGCGATTTAGTGAGATATGCAACACAGTTGTGTCTAGGCTTTATGTGCAAGGACGCCATTAATGGTGTGTGTGGGAATTTCAGAGGGTTTGGTAAGATTAGGGCAAGTGAAGTAAATGCTCTGAAAGTAAGATATTTATAGGGTAGGTTAAAGGTTGAAAGAAAACTACTGAAGGTTTTGGTGTTAGTCATCAGTTGTTATAACACCTGATGACGTGGTTTTAACCTTCAGTGTTTGTAACTTCCGAGGACTTGGTATTAGTCTTCAGTAGTTGAAACTACTGAGACCTTGGTTTTGTCCTTCGGAAGTTGTGAACGTCTGAAGAGTTACTGTCAGTCTTCAGTAGTTATAAACTACTGATGACCTAGTATTCGTCTTCAGACATTGTAACAACTGAAGACTTGGTTTTAGCCTTCAGTAGTTGTAAACTACTGAAGACATGGTATTGCTTCAGTTGTAAACAACTGAGGACTTGGTGTTAGCCTTCAGTAGTTGTGAACTACTGATGACATGGTTTTGTCCTTCAGTTGTTTGTGTATGAAACATCAGCTGTTGTTATCAGTTGATGAGAAAGTACTCATCAGCTGTTTCCGTCAAATCAGTTGTTTCATACTAGCCTCCACATTTACTCATCAGCTCTTTGGCTGACTTTCAGATGTTTCATTGACCCTTCAGCTCTTGGGAATATTTGCCTTCAGCTCTTGTGATCAGATGTTCACAAGTGCTGATGAAATAGTCTTCCGAGCTGGTGAACAAATTTTGCAGTACTTGTGTAAGATTACACATCAGTACTTGTGAGCAAAATTCGTTCTTCAGTACTTATTTATTGAAAATCATACATCAGTAGTTGTAATCCACCTCACTACATCAGTTGTTTACAATAAATTAAGTACATCAGTACTTTGAGTTAGTTTAGTCTTCAGTAGTTGTGAAAGAGCTGAAGACTAAATTACTCATCAGTACTTGTATTTGACCTTTGCTCTTCAGTTGTTGTGAGTTTGAGAGCATCAGCATAGGTCAAATCAATCAAGCTGCAGCATACCAAGCCTTAGTACCAAATTTTGGAATGTGGCACCATCTAAAGGCTTAGTAAAAATGTCTGCAAGCTCATCAGCACTAGGCACAAACTTAGGATCAATCAGACCTTTCTCATAGCAATCCCTGATAAAATGATGTCTGATCTCAATATGCTTGGTCCGAGAGTGCTGGACTGGATTCTTAACAATACAAAGAGCTGAAGCACTATCCATTAATAATGGAGTCTTAGTCTCAGTAATGCCATAATCCAGAAGTTGGTTCTGAAGCCAGAGTATTGTGAGGTACAACTTGCAGCAGCAATATACTCAGCTTCAGCAGTGGATGTAGCAATTGATGTTTGTTTCTTACTCTGCCAAGAAACTAAACAATTGCCTAGGAATTGGCAACCACCAGAAGTGGATTTTCTGGTGACTTTGCATCCTGCATAGTCACTATCCGAGAAAGCAACTAATTTGCATGAATGCCCAGCTGAATACCAAAGTCCTAGTGATTGGGTACCTTGCAGATATCTAAAGATCCTTTTGACTGCAATCAAATGGGATTCTTTAGGTGCAGCCTGAAATCTAGCACAAGCACATGTTGAAAACATGATGTCTGGTCTAGAAGCTGTAAGGTACATCAAGGACCCAATCATACATCTGTAAAGGGTTTCATCAACCGCTTTACCTTTCTGATCAACATCTAGTTGTGTGATGCTGCTCATGGGAGTAGAACAGGGCTTACAAGATTGTAAATCAAACTTATTCAGCAACTCTTTGGTATACTTGGACTGATGGATGAAGATTCCATCATCCAGTTGTTTGATTTGCAAGCCCAGAAAGTACTGTAATTCTCCCATAGCACTCATTTCAAATCTCAGCTTCATAAGCTTTGTAAATTCATCACACAACTTTGGATCAGAGGATGCAAAGATGATATCATCAACATAAATCTGAACAAGGAGCTTATGTTGTCCCACAGTCTTGATGAATAAGGTTTTATCAATGGTGCCTCTAGTGAACTTGTTCTCTAGAAGAAAGGTTGAGAGTGTCTCATACCAGGCTCTAGGTGCTTGCTTCAGCCCATAAAGAGCCTTATCAAGCTTGTACACCTAATCAGGATGTTTATTGTCCTCAAAGCCTGGTGGTTGACACACATAAACCTCTTCTTTGATTTTTCCATATAGGAAGGCACTTTTGACATCCATTTGATAAACCTTGAGACTGTGAAAGGCAGCATAAGCTAAGAACAGTCTAATTGCTTCTAGTCTGGCCACAGGTGCAAAGGTCTCATCATAATCGATTCCTTCCTCCTGTGCAAACCCTTGAACAACCAGTCTGGCCTTGTTCTTGACAATTTGGCCCTTCTCATCTGTTTTGTTCCTGAATACCCACTTGGTGCCTATAGCACACTTATCTTTGGGCAATGGAACAAGCTCCCACACTTGCTGTTTCTTGAATTGAAGTAGCTCAAGCTGCATAGCTTCCACCCATCCATTGTCTCTTAAAGCAACATGATAGTTCTTTGGCTCTTGCTGACTGATGAAGAGAGCATAGAAGCAGAAGTTGGACAATTGATTCCTGGTTGAAACTCCAGCATGAATATCACCAATGATTTGTGAAGTGGGGTGATTCTTGAGCTCTTGATAGACTATGATATCTGTGCAAGTGTTTGTAGACCCATCAGCAGCAACAGATGGTGATGGAGATTCCTGAAACCATGTAGAGGATGGCAGCTCAAACGAAGTAGAGCAAGCAGAAATCTCATCAGCATTTGTAGTGGATGGAGCTGCTGAGGCTACAGGAGCATCAGGTTCAGTGGAATTAGGCAGGTTGTCACTGAACTTGAAGAGGTGAGTACTGACTTCATCATCTTCAGTACCACCAGGTGGAGATCTGTTGACAGGCTCAACAGATGGAGGTTGATAAGGAACATATTGCAGTATGTCCAGATCAAACATCTCCACAGGGTTTTGTGGAATCTTGTCCTTTGGAGATTCATTGAACTTAACATGCAAAGTTTCTTCAACCCCTTTGGTTCTACAGTTGAAGACTCTGTATGCTTTGCAAGTTGATGAATAACCAACAAAGTACCCTGCATCCACCTTACTAGCAAACTTATGGAGTGGGTTGCTAGTGTTGAGAATGAAACAAGGACACCCAAAGGCTCTAAAGAATGAAATAAGAGGGGCCAAATGATGAAGAACTTCATAGGGAGTCTTCATCAACCTCTTATTTACTAAGGCTCTATTCTGTACATAGCAAGCTGTATTGACAGCTTCAGCCCAAAAGGTCAGTGGCAGCCCTGAGTCAGCCAACATTGACCTTGCTGCTTCAATGAGGGTCCTGTTCTTTCTCTCCACCACTCCATTCTGTTCAGGAGTTCTTGGAATGCTAAACTGCCTTCTAATTCCCTTGGACAGGTAGAAGTCATCAAGTGTGTGGTTTCTAAATTCTATTCCATTGTCACTCCTCACACACTTGACCTGTAGGGAATACTGCTTTTCTACTTGTAACACAAAGTTCATTATTGTCTTTGCTGCTTCATCCTTGGAGTGCAAGAAGAAAGTCCATACAAACCTGGAGTAATCATCCACAATTACCAGGCAGTATTTCTTCTTTGCCATGCTCATTACTCTGACAGGACCAAACAGATCCATGTGCAGAAGTTGTAAGCAGGCAGTGGACTTAGGTTCTTCTATTGAAGGGAATGAGACTTTGTGTTGTTTTCCTTTCAAGCAAGCAGTGTAGTCATCTTCACACTTGAACTCCTTCAGAGGCAATCCTCTTACTAAACCATGGCTTATAAGCTGATTCATGTTCTTGAAATTAACATGACCCAGCCTTCTATGCCATAGTGTAGACTCTTGAGGAGATGCCTTGGAGAATAGGCAAGGATGGCCTTTTAGATCCATCTTTTTGGAAAGATCTAAGGCATACACTCTTCCTGTCCTGTTGGCCTTCAGGAGAGTGTGTTCATCCAATGCCTTGTCAATCAAACTCAGAACTTTGGATGACAGAATCCTACAGTTCTGGCTTGTGAAAAGGGCAACATGGCCTTTGTCACACATTTGACTGACACTCAAGAGGTTGTACTTGAGATTCTCCACATGGTTAACATCATCAAACCTTATTTCCCCGTTGGAAACAAAGCCTTTCCCGACGATGTAACCCTTTGCATCATTGCCAAAAGAAACAAATCCCTTCTTTCCTTGAGAGTAGTCATTAAGAAGGGAGCTGCTTCCCGTCATGTGCATGGATCCTCCACTGTCTACATACCAGATGCTTCTTTGGTATGTTGAAGAACCCTGCAAACACAACCATGTGTTAGTTAGTCTTGGAGACCCAAACCTGCTTGGCCTTGGGTCTGATCTCAGCTACAGATGTAGCACTAACAGGTGTGTTATGTGTGACAGCTTGAGGTGAAGAAGATGGTACAGAAGAGGAAGCTTTTGGCTTGGACTTCCTTTTCTGTGGTTTCAACATAGGAGCATCTAAGTGGTTGAATCTTCCCACTAGTTGCTGAACCATCATCACCAACTGTGTCTGGTTTTGTGATAAAGCCTTCAGCTCTTCAGACACATTGGAGTTTACTGATGATGAGTTCCTATGTTGTACCATCTTTTTCTGAGCAACCTCAGCTGTTGTCTGAGAAATCCCTACCTTAGATTTAGCCTTGGGCTTAGGGATTTCAGACTTGGATGTTGCCAGTACAAACTTGGTTTCAAACTCACTCTTCATTTTATTGATGCTCTCAGAAATTTTCTCCTTCTGCTTGAGTTTGGAACCCCTTTTGTACCAGCAATCATCAGTGAGATGATTGAACAAGCCACATATCTCACATGGCTTTTTCTTCATCTTATGCTGATCATCAGCTGAAGAGGATTTAACTGCTGAAGACTTGTTCTTCAGCTGTTTGTCATCAGTACTAGCAGTTTTCTTCCTAGTGCCTGCTTTCCTGGTATCCTCTTTAGCTTTCTTCAAACCTTTCCTGCTGTTAGTTTTCTTCTCTTTAGTGCTAACAGTATTTGAGGTTTGAACTTCAGATGTTGTCACTTGCTCTCCAGTACCTTCAGTACTTCTAGTGACAACTTCTGAGTTGATCAGCCTTTTGGTCATGTGATAGTCTATCTCTGATGATGCTGATTCAGAGGATAGTAAGTCACATGATGAGAAGGATTGGTTATTGCTCTCCCCATCAGATTCAACTTCTGCTCTTGAAGTGAAATCTGTGGGAGGAGCAGTGTGATTATAACCAATGCCAAACTTCACAGTGGAAGCTGTTTGCTTGCTAAGAAGCATTTCAAAACCCTTGCAAGGTTGCACCCATCGATCACACTCAACTTGGGTGGTTGCAAGAGTTTCCTTGAGATCTTTGTACTTCTCAAGAAGTACATCTTCCCTAGCTTTAGCATCTTTGATTTGGCAGTTAAGCTTGTAAATCTCATCATTTTTATCTTTTAGAACAACCTCAAAATCAGCTTTTCTTTTGGAAATAGTGTGCTCAAGCTCAAGATTTTTATCTATTAAAGCTACATTTGCTTCTCTAATAGAAGCAAATGCTGCTATGCATGACTCTGAACAAAGCTTGGCTTTTGCCTCAGTGGATACCTGAGATGAGGCATTGGATGATGACCCTTCAGCAGAATCAAGGGCCATCAGAGCAAGATTTCCAAAAGGTTGATCACCACCATGTTGACCAGCACCTTGGAGTAGTGGTTCCTGACCAGATAGCTCTTCTGGTAGACTACTCCAGTCAACAGCAGTTGGGGTGAAAAAGCTTTGTTGTTGAGGTTGTGTGTGGTGATGAGATTGGGAAGAATGAGGCTCTGGAAGAGCATGAGGTGGTTGAGCCGGGGGTGCTTGAGATTGACCAGGCTGAGGCATGTAGTAACAGGGGTAAGGATAAGGCATATGACCCTGTGGCACAAAATAAGCAGGTGGTGCTTGTGCTTGAGATGGATGGGGAGAACTGTAGGAAGGTTGCCCTTTGTGCTGTGAGCTATTGCTGGGAAAAGTCACAAAGGGTGCAGATGAGTTAGATCCAGATGATCTACACTCTCTTGCAAAGTGTCCAAGCCTTTGGCACTTGTGACACCTCAACTTGCTCTTGTCAAAACCAACTTTGGTTTTGCCAGAGAGTCCTGGGAATTTCCTACCAGTTCTTTTGTAGAACTTCTGAGAGCGGATATTTATCATTGCCATTTGGTTCAAAATATCCATCTCTTCCAGATCATCATCTGGAATGCCCTTCAAATCCTCCATCAGAAAACACAAATTTCACCACCTCCTCCTGAACTACTAACACCAACGAAAGCTTGTTCTGAGTTAGTAGAGAAATCGATATGCTCATCATAAGAACTTTCTGATGAAGCATATTCTGACTCCTGACTTATCAAGGCAGTATTACCTTGGACAAAGTCATCAGCGAGCTTGCCAGAAGAGGACAACTTCCTCTTTGCTCTACCTCTCTCTCAAAAGTGAGTAACTTCCCATGAAGTTGGGTGAGAGATAGAGTGTCAAGGTCAGCACTGGAGCGTAGGACAATGGTATATGTGTCCCATCTCTCAGGAAGTGACCTGAGGAACCTGTTGTTCATCTGGCTGTTGGTGTACTCTTGTTTGACCATCTTCAGCTCAGAGATCAAACAAGAGAACCGCTCAAACTGCTGGGTCAGAGTCTCACCCTTTCTATATGAGAAAGTCTCATATTGTTGGGCAAGGATTTCCCTATTGTTTGCTAAGACCGAATCAGTTCCTCCAAATTGTTCCTTTAGAGCAAACCATAGGTCATGAGCAGACTCATGATGCAAGAGCCCTGAATATATCTCGTTTGGAATGGCCATGGCTAAAATTCCATGGGCTCTAGCATCAATTTCAAACAGCTTTAGATCTTCGTCCGAATACTGTTCAGGTTTCTTCGCAACCTGTTCATTTGATTCCGGGACGTTCACCATAGGCTTGTATGGCCCATGCACCACTGACTTCCAACAACCAGCACTGTTGACAGCCAAGTGGTGCAGCATACGTCTTTGCCATATGTTATACTCGTTCCTAACCAGCATCGGAGGCTTGGTTGCGGAACCAGTATTGTGAGGATCATTAGTTGGTGTTGTCATCTCAGGTTTCAGTCAAAAACAAGTTTAAACCAGACAAATGTGACTCTAAACCACCGAAAGACCTCAAGGTTTTGGCCGGAAACAGTAGGAACTCACTCTCTATGACTAACTCTTGCAAATTGCTAATTTGATCAAACTGAGAGATCAAAAGAGCAGTTTCAAATGATCAATGGTAAGATCGATCAATGATTAACCTGCTCTGATACCATTTGACAGGATCTCAGCCTCTCGTGTTGATCAATTAGATTATGTTTGCAGCGGATTTAGCACGTTAATTAGCAATTAAGCAAGAACATAAAAGATATTTGCAATTCAAAGCATAGAGAGAGAAGAGTTCTGCGAAACATTAATTGTTCATTACTAACCACGTTTCGGCAATTAAAACAGCATGGTTTGCCATCCTTATATAGGAGGCAAAAGCATGGTGGTGATGTCCTTTTTCTGACATCACTGAATATTCAAATTACAATTGACAAAACATAAAACTACTGAAGATGTCAACAACTGACATCTTCTTACAAAAGTTCCTAAGTACTGACAAAAAGTAAACTACTGAAACTATAACAGCTGAAGAACATTCTCTTCAGCTGTTGTACAACTACTGACACAAAATAAACTTTGGAAAAGGAAAAACCACCACAACAACTGAAGAGGACTTCTTCAGTTGTTGAGACAAACTCTGTCTTCAGTACTTGGTTTTCAGACTTGGCTTCGGAAGATGAAACTTCGGAAGATGTTACTTCGGAAGATGTAACAACTGATGACTTCAGTAGATATCATCAGTTGTTGTCTTCAGTCTTTTTCCTCAGACTTTGCTTCGGAAGATAGAACAGCTTCGGAAGATGTAACAACTGATGACTTCAGTAGATATCATCAGTTGTTGTCTTCAGTCTTTGTCTTCAGACTTTGCTTCGGAAGATAGAACAACTTCGGAAGATGTAACAACTGATGATCTCAGTAGATATCATCAGTTGTTGTCTTCAGTCTTTGTCTTCAAACTTTGTGCTTCGGAAGATCTTCAGTTCTTTAGATCTTCAGCCTTTTGATATCTTCAGCTGATGATCTTCAGTTCTTTGATCTTCAGAATTTGTTCTTCAGACTTCATCATCTCAGCAGAGAGCTGGCACTAAGATGCTCTCGAGCCTGACACTCAGGCAAGAGAACACAATAGCTGATGAGAGTCCTCAGTTCCTCTCTGACCTTCCGGCAAGAGAACACAATAGCTGATGAGAGTCTTCACTTGTTGTTGTAGTGGCATGTGGGACTTAGAGGTTTTCCTGATCTTGGCTCATTGGTTCTTTTGGTCCAACATTTGCCTTGCCAGGATGGTAGCGGATCTCACATCATAATCACTTAGTAACTCTACCCATCTTCTTTGGCGCATGTTCAACATTTTCTGGTTGAGGATGTACTGCAGGCTTTTATGATCGGAATAGATGACGCACTTAGTACCATAAAGGTAGTGTCTGTATATTTTGAGCGCAAACACCACGGCACCCAGTTCTAAATCATGTGTCGTATAATTCCTTTCGTGCTCATTCAGCAATCTGGATGCATACACGATCACTTTCTCCCGCTGCATTAACACGCAGCCAAACCCTTGACGTGAGGCGTCGCAATAAACTACGAAGTCATCGGTTCCCTCGGGTAGGGTAAGGATAGGCGCGCTACATAGTTTTTCTTTTAATAGATTAAAGGCTTCATCTTGTTCCCGTCCCCATTCGTAGGTCACATCCTTCTTGGTTAACGTGGTTAGGGGCTGCACTGTTCGAGAGAAATCCTTGATAAATCTCCTATAGTAGCCAGCCAAACCAAGAAATTGTCTGATCTCGGTAGGAGTTTCGGGGACTTTCCAGTTTTTAATAGCCTCTATCTTTGATGGATCCACCTGGATCCATCCTTATTCACTATGTGACCGAGAAACTGAATTTCACGCATCCAAAACTCATATTTGGAAAACTTTGCGTATAATTGCTCATTCTTGAGTAGATCAAGGATTATCCGGAGATGTTTCTCATGTTCTTCTTTACTCCGAGAGTAGATCAAAATATCATCAATAAAGACGATCATGAACTTGTCTAAATACGGGCGGCACACATGGTTCATGAGATCCATGAATGCTGCGGGTGCGTTAGTCAACCCAAAAGGCATGACTAGGTATTCATAGTGACCATATCGGGTTCTGAAAGCTGTTTTCGGAACGTCCTCTTCCTTATATTTAGTTGGTGATACCCCGATCGCAGGTCTATTTTCGAGAAGTAATTTGCTCCCTGCAAATGATCGAATAGGTCGTCAATTCTGGGAAGAGGGTATCGGTTCTTTACAGTAAGCTTGTTCAGTTCCTTATAGTCGATACACATTCATAGTGTTCCGTCCTTCTTTTTAACAAATAGCACCGGAGCACCCCAAGGCGAGACACTGGGTCGTATGAACCCTTTGTCAAGCAATTCTTGGATTTGTAGCATCAGCTCTTTTATTTCGGGCGGAGCGAGTCGGTAAGGAGCTTTGGCCACCGGTGCGGCGCCAGGTAATGAATCAATCTGAAATTCGACTTGTTGGGCTAGAGGGAGTCCTGGTAAGTCTTCTGGAAATACTTCCAAGTATTTAGACACCACAGGTATGTCTTCAGTCTTCTTTTCCTCTTTGGCCTTTATCACATATAGTATAAACGCTGTGTGTCCTTTCTTGAGGCTTTGAGTAGCCTTCAGGTGGGATATCATAGGACATAGTGGGTTTCTCTCTCCATGGACTACCAACATCTCCCCGCTGGCTATTGGTATCTTAAGCAAACGCTCATCACATACAATTTCAGCCCTATTTTTAGCCAGCCAATCCATTCCTACTACTATATTGAAACCTCCTAATTTAATAGGCATCAAATCTATATCGAAGGAATTACCCTCTAGAATTAACTTGCAGTCTTTGATGATTTCATTAGTTTCTATTATATGGTGTATGTTTCGGTCAAAGTGTGAGCAGTCAAATCAATCAAAGACCTAAAAGTAGTAGAAACAAAACTGGTGGTCGCTCCAGTATCAAATAGCACAGTAGCAGGATGATTGTTTACAAGAAATGTACCGTTCTCCACGTCGGGTTCTTTACGGGCACCATTTGGATCCATAACAAACGCACTTCCTTGGGCTCGTTGGGTAGAGTGTCCTTGTCTCTTGCTAGCTTGGGGCATTTGTTCCTCATATGCCCTGGGTCTCCGCACTCATAGCATTGCTTTCCAGGCTTATAGGTACAGTCCTAATCAGGTGGCCATGTCTCTTGCACCGAAAGCAAGGCATGGGGTTGCACTCCCCCTGGTGATGAAGCTTGCATTTATTACACAAGGGGCTTGTGCCTTGGTACAACCTCCTGGCCTTTCCACCATGGTTACTTCGTCTTGCTTCTTCCCTAGGTCTCTTGCTTGAGCCACTACCGCTGCCGACCACCTTCTTGGTATCAAACCACTTCCTCCTCTTTTCCACGACCGTCTTTTTATCCTCAGATCTCTCATGCTCAATCCACCCAGCTCTCACTAGGTCGTCAGTCAGGCTACTGGTAACGTCGACTGCAGCCTGTAGGGTAGTAGGCCTGGAAGACCTAACCACGCCCCTTACCCTTGGGTGTAAACCCCAGATGAAACGGGCTACGCCCTTGGATTCGGGCATCACTAAGTGTGGTACCAGTCGGGACAACGCAAGGAATCGGTTGATGTAGTCAGTGTAGTTCGGGCCTTTCATCTCCAGGTTCAGAAATTCGGCCTCGAGTCTCTCTAGCTGGTTAATCGGGCAGTACTTGCCGGTGATGAGTTCCCTGAATTCCGACTAGTTCATTCTACTAATGGCATCTAGACCTCGAGGTTGGATGATGGTTCTCCACCATTTGAGTGCGGGTACCTTGAGAGATTGAGAAGCAAATCTCACCATATGCTCCAGCTTGCATTCGCTGATGTCCAACACAGCTTCGATTTCATCCAGCCACCTATATGTTTCAATTGCACCCTCGGTGCCATAGAAGTCCTTTGGTTTGCAAGCCATGAATGTTTTATGGGAGCACCCATTCCTAATAGGTGGAATAGGCAAATGGGTAGGAGCTACAACATGTGGTGAGTTGGAGCGCGTTCGGCTCCTAGCAGGTGATGTCAGTGACGACTCTTCAGATGGCTCAGTGTCGAGTCACGGATAGCCAGCCAGGGTGTTCGCACCTCTGCAAGTATGCCTCGTATTCTGTTTGTGGCTTCACCCTCCTCAGTGTCCCAACAGGAGCAGTCTCATCCACAGGACGTGCGAGTGCTTTACCTCTTTCCGCCATAATATAGTAATCCTGTAAAAATTGTCATGAGTAATTTTGTTTCTCATAGCTCATGATCATAGTAATAGTACTAGTAATAGTAGTGATGGCAGTTGTTTCTCATAGAGTTAGTATTCATTAGTAATTGCATCAGTAAGCAGTAGTATCTCATAGAAGTTGTATTCATTAGCAATAGTATCAGCAAGCGGTAACATCTCATAGAAGTCCTATTAAAATTTTAACTATGACTATGTTAAAAGAATTCCTCAAGTCATCTAATCCAAAGGTCATACCTAGGCTTTGTGCTGGAATTTAAGCATCCGATAAATTCATGATTACGTTGATCAAGTGTAATCATCAATTTATCCAACCCGCTTACCCTAACATTTACCCAAGCAAGGACAGTCCTACAGTCTCATGGTTGTAGCCTAGGGTCTACTAAGGTATTCCCGATTTCTCTACAACCTGTGGCTCTGATACCAATCTATCTGTCACACCCCGGGCCCAAGGAGGGTGGGATGACACAGACTAGCAAAAGATGTGGCAGCGGAAACAAACCATCATAAGTGCACACAAGTAGAGATAATCACATGGCATTATAATAACTAAAATGAAATCCGAGACTAAACGGCTTTGCCCGGTTACATCAATTATTTCATGTCAAAAGTACATAATTAGAGTATAATTCATAACAAATTGTTCAATGTTCTAAGCAAAGTCTATAATGCCATGAGGTGAGGGTGCTAAGTATTCCATGCATCTTCCAAGTCAACTAGGCCTTCATCAAAGGTTACCTGAAACATGCTCAAAATAAATTGTGTCAACTAAAAAGTTGGCGAGTTCAAGTGGTTATAGTTAAAAAAAAGGGACTCTTAAAGTCCACAAGTTAAAGTTTTTGAATCTATTGTAGCTGTTGTGGGGTCACAACCAACCCTGCACTTAGTCCCGGGTTGCCTCTTCTAAAGTTGTGTTGAACCGGTTAACCCCAAATTGGAGAATCTGAGCCTCATAGCAGTGGACCCACCTGCCGGATGGTCCACCTTTGTATCTTATATAAACTTGTCACATGCCACATACGACCCCTCAGGATCTCAGTGGGGTACCTCCCTGTAGCGGGAGCCACTGTGTGTGGGGGATTCCCCAAATAGATCTATCCATATAAAGCAAGCGGTTCATAATAGAATTAATAATTGTGATTCATGTATCAGCAGGTATCATCAAAATCCAAAACATAAGCATCATATAGTATCATAAATAATAGTTTCAGTTTAAAAGAGCATGCTTCATCCCCAAAATGAAAGTAAAAAGGGGGACACGAGAACTCACCTTAGTATTAGTCAGGTTCCAAAAATCGCGGACAGTTTCAAGTCCTAGCGCCCTATAATCATGATTCAAGTAATAAGCTATAGATTCTTAGATCTTTGCAAGTGTAGTTGGGTTTTGGTTGATAATTAAAGACACTCGTGGCTTTGTTTTCTTAGAAGTTTACATTAAAAGTTTCCTTTTTAGGAAAGTTAAGGTTCTAGCGTGTGTACATCAAGTTTTCGGGTCCTTATAAGTTTATTATCACATGAATAAGCCCAATATTAGTTTCTGGTCATGTGGTTGCTGAAATATACTAAAATACAGAATTTACACTTTTAGTCCCTGAAGTTTTCAAAATTTATAGTTTTTACCCCCAAGGTTGTCTACTTCACATTTTTCACCAAAATATCAACTTGGGGTTCTAACTTACTGAAATAATTTAGTTTTTATAGCTTTTATGCCCATTCCATTTTTAAACATTTTCTCTAAAAATCATTCGGTTTAGGCTCACTTTCCATTCGGGTCCCCGTATTAAGTTCGCTATTGCCACTTTAGTTCCTCGTTATTTTCAGCAAAGAATACAAGAGCTGAAAGGCATCATTCAAGAGAAAGATGAAGAGCTGATGATGAAAGAAGCAAGTCTGAAAAGGCTGAGAGAGGATGCAAAATGCAACAATGAAGTAATCGATGCACTTTTGCAAAAAGAACAAGAGTTGCAGTCATCCTTGAAAAATGAGCAAAGTGATAAAGCTCAGCTGATCAAACAGAAAGATGAAGAGATAGAGAAGTTGAAAAAGAAGATCTCTGTCCTGGAAAAAGGAGAGGCCCCAAGTGTTGATCAATCAAAATCATCTGCTGAAGCTTTAAAGAAATTGATTCCATATTCCCGGAAAAGAAAATACTTGGGTGGCATCAAGAAGAAATCTGAAGAAGAAGCCTCTCCAAAAAAGCAAAAGCTTCCATCACCTGAACTTACACCTTCAGTAGATGTGTCTACTGTGAAGGTATCATCCGGAGATGATGATGAAAGTCACAAAGAATGGGAGGAGCTGACCAAGATGGAGTCCCCCACTGATCAAAAGGAAGAAAAGGCCGATGACCTTCTAACCACAGCAGATATTATGGAAGAGAGGCCTGATTCAAGCATGTTCATGACCCTCATCAACCATGGTTTTCCTTATGACATGGTTGAAAGGATGAATACAACTGAAATGAAGAATCTGGTGAAAGAATTTGAGCTTGCAAGATTCATAATCCCAAACTGTGATTATGAAGCCTTCACAGTCTTTCAGTCATTAGAGAAAATCAAGAAAGACTTGGGCCATTGTGACATAGCTAAACTAACAAAGTACAATATGACATGCTGGTTACAAGGTCACAATTACAAACCGCATGAGCTTAAAGGTAGATCTACTGGAGAACTGTGGAGGATGATGGAGCATGTGATCGCAGTGGAATTAGAAACTGGTGTCAAATTCAAAACCACAGCTCCACATCCAACTTATAACCAACAAAGCAAGCTTGCTGCTGATCCAATCACTGTTGAACCTAAGGATCAGCACAAAGCAAAAGGCAAACTCATCAGAGAACCAAGGGAAGTCATCCCAGGCAAAGTATGGCCCCTTGGTACTACTGTAAGAGAAATCACTGATCAGAAGTCCACTCTGATTCAGTTGATTGATCACCTCACAACTCCCAACTCTGCTGAAGAAAACAAGATCATGGCATGGAAATATGATCAAGAGTGGGATTGTGCTGTGATCAAAAGAACATCAGGAAGAGTTAAATACTTCCATGATGTGTTTTAAGTTCTATGCCTACCTGAGAATGATCTCAAGGACCTGCAAAGCCTTACAATCACAAATTACCCAATACATCCAAGGGGCAGGGACTTCTCAAGCATAGTGGGTAAACTGAAAACTAAGTTCAAAGATGATGTGCTGGCTAAAGCCAAGAGAGAAGTTGATGAGCACAGAAGAAGAATAAAAGGGGTGAAAAGATATAAGTCCAATGCCTCTGAATGCGTAGATGATGAATTTTTGAAGAGGGTTGGCTATAACAATAGGAACTCAGCAGCCATCAAGCACATTGAAGGGACTCAATACACACTCCCTGTTACTGAATGGGGATATGTAGAGAGGACAAAAGAACTTGTGCTGCTGAGGAATGCAGAGAACAAACGAGTTGAAAAGATCAGGATCTTTGACCCTATGGAAATCAAATTACTTCATCCCAGCTACACCTCATACCTACATGATAAATTCTTTCCTAAGCTGAGTGATGAAGCAGCTCAAAATGACCTGTTCCTGCATGTGCATATGATCCAAGTGATAGACAAACTTCATGCAAAAGCCTACAAAAGACGAAGACATAATGCTGGCTTGCTGAAGGGAACAACATATGATGAAGTCATAGAACTCCGACTCTCCGAACAAGATGAGCTAGAAGTGGTGAAGAATGACAAAGTCTTAGAAACACTCACTACAAGGAGGATGTTTTGGGTCTAAGCTACGAGACTCTGAAGAAGATTAGCAAAATGGAGATCAAGTACAAATATGATGATCAAAAGGCTGCTGTATCTTACTTCTACAACAAAATCATATCAAGAGTCAAAGAGCTTGCAGTTTTGAAAAACTGATTACAAGGAGCTAAGCCTAAGGGGGAGTATTGTTGGATCTAGATTGTATAGGACTAGACTATTTTGTATAGGCTTAGTACTTGGATCAAGTCTTGTAATTAATACTTGTAACAGTCAATATATATATATATATGTGCATTGAATCTATAGGTTAACCCATATATATGTGTGTTGCTTTGTGACTGTTGACAGGGAGAAACAATATACTTGGAAGGATTTCTGATATTGACCAAGTGTAAGAAACATCTACGGATGAACACTATTGTTAATCCGTAGATATGTTTCTTACAACAAATCATACAAGTGAATATTCCTGCGGATGATCAAGGACCATGAACTGAAGACTCCTACGGAAGAAAGATTTCCTAAGGAAGAACAACACTTCTACGGAAGACCAAGTCATCTACGAAAGAACAAAAGTCCTGCGGACGACAAGACTCCTGCGGAAGAACAGAATACTTGTGCGATTTCAAATACAAAGAAGTCAAATAAGTGAACACAATCAATAACAAATCCCAAGAGATCCGGTGTTAACCGACTCAAACCGTTTATAAATATGAGTCCTAGGTTTCACATCTCGGGGAACACAATCAATCAATATTACGGCTGTCTAGAGTTACATCATCGTGCAACCCTAATTGCCGTCACATCAACATCAACATTATTCGATTCACAGAAATCATTTTCATAGTCATTCTTAATTATTCTTTTGTAATCATTACTTGATAATTAATGAAATACTTTTGAAAAATTATTGAGTTCATATTTATTGTGTTTCTGTGTTTGTGTTCATCGTTAATCATTAAAACAATTAAACGTCGATTGATGATAATTCCGCGATCATTGATTTGATTTATTTTAATACTGATAATTCCGGAATTGAGATTCTTGGATTCACAGTGTGTAACCCCCATCGGAAATTGTCTAAGTGTTGAAAGACCATATTTGTCTCAAATAATCACACAATAGTTAGTTTCTATACAAAAGTTAGTCTCTATACAAAAATAAGTCTCTACGTACCAATATTGGATGTAAAATAAGTGTGGAAAATAAGCAGAAATCGATCTTTTACATGATTTCATAAGAAAAATTCTAGGCGCATTAGCACTGTTTAGGCGCATGACAACTGTTTGGGCGCATGACCACTGTGCGGGCGCAAGACAACTGTGCGGGCGTAAGAAAACTGTTTGGGCGCAAGACAACCGCTGAAACACCCAAAACTTAGCCGCGGGGGCACTTTTCCAGGCACATAAGCACTGTTCAGGCTCATGAGTACTATTCAGGCGCATAACTAAGAAAATTTCACTTAGATATTTTGCATTAGTCCTTGACTCATCTTTAAGTCGAGGAGGGGTTGTTACATGACACATGACATCATCACATGTCTCTCTAAAATTTGTTTGTTTCTCTCTCTTATTTATGATTACGTTAATTACTAATATATTATTTTATTATTTATATTAAAAATTGTTTTAATAGATTTTAAAAAAATCTTTTTACTAATGTTACTTTTAAAGAAGCAAATTTTTATTAATAAGAAATTTTTCTAAGACATCAAACACATTTAAAAATTCAAAATATTTTAGACTTGGTGTTTCCATTAGTAATTGTAGAGTAAATTACATGGATCGTCCTTAGTTTTGCTTAAATTTCACCTTAGGATTGAAAAATTAGTGGTTTAGTCTTGAGTTTAAAAAAACACAATTCGTCCCTGGGAAAAGCAGCCATCACATTATTCCATTACGTAACTGAAAATTGATTATTTTACCTTTCCTTTTCCTCATTGAACACAATCTCAACCACCACCACCACACACCCGTATCTCCACCACGACATGACACACCCCATCTTCAACGCTCCACCACACCACCATCACCCCATCTCCATCGCACAACATACCCCAAGGCTAAATGTATACAAAACAATGACAAACAAAGGTTATCAATATCTAATAGAAACTCAGAGCTTCAGATGACGCCACGGTTCGCTGCTGTCTAACACCAGTGTTGAGAAAACTTTAGTCATGATGACGACCCTGCTCCGCCACCCACATCTGCACATTGATCACCGCCTTCCTCCTCCTCCCCCTCTCCATCTCCACTTTCTACTTCCGCATAAGCTCCGATCGCCACCACCAGCACCACCAACACTCCGACCCACTCCATTCAATCCCTCCTCGATGACATTGACCCCACCGATCGTAACTCCTCTGTAGAATAGATCGATATTCTAGACGACAACCCTCACGATGATCTAGATTCTGAAGAATAAATCCCCAGATGCTTAAATGCCGAAGAGTTTTATGTTGGTAGAGATGTGGGTGTGTGGTGGTGGTGGCAAGGAGTGGTGGTGGTGGTTGAGATTAGATACAATGAGGAAGAAGAAGGGTTAAATGATTAATTTCTAGTTACTTTACAGAATAATTTAACGGTCATTTGACCTAGGGATGAAATGGGTTGTTCAAACCTTATGATTAAACCTGTAATTTTTCAATCCTCAAGACGAAAGGTGAAATTTGAGCAAATCTAAGGAACGATCTGTGTAATTTACTCTAATTTTTATAAACCAAATAATTAAATTTAGAGCTATAATAAGAAAATTTTTACATATGATATATTTAAAATAATTTATTTAATATTTTATTTAATAATAATCTTTTTATTTTATTTAATATTTATTTATTCAACACGTTACCCGTGTAATACATGAGTTTACTAAAGATAATTTTCTATAATCACAACTTTTTCATTTTTTTCAAATACAACCTTACTGTGAGTTTTTCCCCCTACATTTCGCTATTCAAAATTTAGTTTGTTCTCCATATGTTCTTCATATGTTTTTCTTTATGGATTTACGCATTGTAGTAGACGTTGATAACATTCATATTTTCCATAAGAAAAATGAATTCTGGACTTTGATGATAGCACTGGAAACCTTATATAAAGATATGAAATATCATGTTACAATGTTGGTCTAAAGAGTGGAAAAACTAACATTAAAATGTCAAGCAAACCTATGTATTGAATGGGGTAATATACATAATCGTCTATAAGGAAAACAAAACTAAAGTTATTGATAACATTCAAAACTTCACGTAAATATTGAAAGTGTCACAAAGTCATACGTTATGGCGAGGTCGTTGATAATTTTATAAGTTTATGTAAATAACTGAAGTTGTTAAGAAAGTTCATGTTTGAATATGAATAATAACTTTGTAGTGAAAATAACTTATATATAAATAAACGTGTACCAATTTAAATTTTATACACATCATGTTTTAAAAGGTGTAAGAAGAAATAGAAAGAAAACTATGAAAGGTGAAACATTGAATTAACTTAGATAGCTGGTACATTTGTGTTTTGATTACTTTATATTATGACGCACCATAATACCAAACCTTTATGTAATAATTGTAAATGCGTGAAATACAAATTTTTTCTTTCCTATATTGACATACGAGTAAGTAACAAGTAAGATGTCTATTTGTAATATGAGATGTGACATTGAGAGTTTATTATTTTAAGAAAATATCTAATAATAATAAAATATATTATATTCGACCTTACTCCATTTTTAATGAAACTTATGTTGACCCGCAGAGAAAAACATGCTCGTCGTAATGACGTATCTAAAATTGTATAAAATGTTATATTTTAAAGGTTTTTAGAAAAAAAAACAAATGAAGCAGTTGAGTTAATTATAAGTAACCAAGCAAGAAAGTTGGTCAATAAGTAAGAGCAAGCATGCTACTTACTTTCATCCCACTAATAGAATTTTAGGTTTCTATATTGTTAGAATTATCATAGAGGCTAATGCTAATCAAAGATCTCTCGGTATATAATTGAAGTACAAGGAAGTTACTTCGGAAGATTTGATCATGCACAAAGAAAGTTTACTAAGTGTCAAATCTTCCGAATCCAAAGACAGAAATCTTCTGAAGCCAAAGATGAAGTCTTCCGAAGCCTGAAGACAAAGTCTTTTGAAGCTTGAAGGCTGATTTCTTCTGAAGACTTTGAAGACATGTGTCCTTGACATACTTTTGACAAAATCTTAACAATTTTCCGCTGCCAGCTCTGAAGACTCACCAACTTATACAAGTTGGTGATTATCTTCATACTTTTATCAAGTGTAAATTATGATGTTTGTGTCTGTAACTTTCCACTCTTGTACTTTTATCCTTTTTATGATATATTAGGATGTGAGCTATTGCATGTCATTACTTGTTTGTTCTCTGCTTCTTTTCCTGGTACCCTATTTGATCTAGTAAGTGTATATTCTCCAACTTTAAAAGTGTGACATAACCATAATCGGTCCTACAATTAGTATCAGAGCTTTGTAGGATCTTGATTGTAAGATCTCACCGTCTTAAATCTCTGATGTTCGTCCTAAGCGGTTATCAAATGGAGATGAACATGCAAAAATCATGTACCAGCTCATCCAATAATCAATAAAATTAGGCCCTTCATATGGTTGAAAGAGATAGCAGAGAACCACAACATCATCATATCTGCTACCTGACAACTCACAAAAAGTATTCTCTCATCACCTTCCTAGAGACACCAAGGGTAAGCTACACTCAAGGAAGCCCATTTCAAGAACCCAGTTCTTCTCACGCCTTTATGTCTTCAGATGAAGTTATGGAAACTTTATCTTCACTCTTGAAGACCTGGACTACATCCATAAAGATGATCTGGATTACATGAAGATTCAGCAGATGGCTCTACTCACTCATTGAGCCAAGAAGTTCTACATGAGGATAGAGAAAAATTTTCCAAGTAATGTGACCAGTGGAAAATTTGGACTGGATAAAAGAAAAGTTAAATGTTACAACTGTAATCAAATGGGCCAAAGTACATTGATGCAACTCTAAGAACTAAGAAGCCCAGCAAACCAATGCAGCAATCTATAGTTGTTGTTGAACATGAAATCTTTTACTAGATCCTTTAGGTAGAGATGTCTCTCCAAACCAAGCCCTGATGGCAGATTATGATAAAGCTAAGGCATTGAAACATTTTTGTACTCCTGAATGCATTACTAAATTGAACATGTACTAGTCCTAGGACTTGGAAGTAAGATCTGATCTTGAGTCCTTGAACATTTTTAAAGTTGATTTTAAAAAAGCAGAAAATGACTATAAGCTTAAAATAGAAGACTTAAAGAAGACCATTTCTACTCTAAAACATGAGCACGCAAATTATAGGAGTCAGATCAAAGATCTTTTACCAAGTTAACTGAATGCTAGACTGAGCTTCTTATCAGCAAAGCCAAGGCAGAAATATGTGTTTTTGAAGAAGGAACCTTCAAGAACATCGTATCTTCATCCTTACGTGTAAAGATTTGCTATTAGAACCGAAAGGAACTAGGATCAAGTGAAATATTTCCTCCACACACATTACTATTTGTCTAATCTCCAAGGTGTGGAACTCATGAAGATGAGCTACCTCTCATTGATCCTATCCTAGAGGAAGACGATGCTTAAAAGGATACAGTGAAGGATGAGCCAGAAGTGAGTGAAGAGGTTCATCATAAGAAAGGTCACTATAATCTTGGATGACCAAGTCTGCTAGAAAGAATTTAATCATGTTTGCTAGAAAGAATTTAATCATGTCTGCTAATAGAAAATCAAAGAAAGTCTAAAAGATCAAGCCCACCTTCAATCCCAGGTAAAAACAAGTCATTATCTCTATTGGGTTTGAGGTGAAGAAGATTGAAGACTTAAATAAGGACTCTAGTACCAGGAGTCCTAGTTCAAGTTCAAACCATCCTAGTCAAGAGAAGAAGGCTGAACAAGTATGCACCACTGCTTTACAACCTAAACCATCCAACTCCAAAGGCAAGCTTCACCCTTAGAAGCTTGCTGCATCATCTATGAAGATGCAAAAGGCCATGGAAAGAGATCAAGATTAACTTTCTCCTCAGAACAAAACTCACAGAAATAAATTTTGAGAAAATTAATAGAGGGTCAGTTGCTTTTATAGGTGAGTTAGGAGGTTACATTAATGGAAGGGGCATGGTCATAAATGGTAAGCTTAGCATTGAGAAGGTAAAATTTGTCAAAGAGCTTGAGTACAATCTTTTGAGTATATCTTAATTTTATGACCAGATACATAGCAAGCTCTTTACTGAGCATGAGTGCATTGTTCTCAAGCCCAAGGTGATCATTCCTCAAGAGCATATGTTGCACAGAGCCCCAGAAAGAGAACATGTACATGATGGATTTGTAAGAAACCTCCCTTTCAGGAGATGTTTCTTGCTTTCTATCTAAAACCAATAGTGATGAGTCTTTCCTTTGGAATAAAATAATTAATCTTTAAGAATATGAATAAACTAATTAAAGATGATTTAGTAACTTGAATGTCAAAGAAATAGTTTACAAGTGATGACCATTGTGTTCCATGTCTGAAAGAGAAGCAACACAAAGTGTCTCACAAGCCAAAAGAAAGAAACTCCATCACTACACCCCTGCACTTATTACAATATGGATCTCTTTAGCCCCATTAGTGTAATAAGTCTAGGAAAGACCTTATATTGCTTGGTGATTATTATTGATTTCACAAGATCACTTGGGTCTTCTTCCTTAGAACTAAGGATGAGACTGCAGAGATCTTGAAGAACTTCATTTTAAAAATTAAGAATCAATTTGATCACAAGGTTAAAACCATAAGATGTGATAAAGAAACTAAATTCAAAAACCAAATCCTTGATACATTTTGTGATGAAAAGGGTATTACAAGATAATATAGTGCTCCTAGGACTCATCATCAAAATGGTATTGCTGAGAGGAGAAATAGAACACTTATTAAAGTTGCAAGAACCATGTTATCTGACTCTAAAGTACCCATCACCTTCTGGGAAGAGGCAGTCAACACTGCTTGCTATATGCATAATATAATTTTAATAGTTAAGACTCATGGTAAGACTACATATGAGCTGTGGCACAAATAAAAACCTTTCATTAGTTTCCTTATATCATTTGGATGTCCTTGCACCATCTTGAATAGCAAAGATCAAGTAGCCAAATTTGCTAAGAAATTAGATGATAGACACTTTATTGGATACTCTTCCTAAGCTAAGGCTTATAGAGTATACAATCTCAGAACTAGAGTAGTTAAGGAGTCAACCAATGTGACCTTCAATGAGTACACTCCTAGTGTGAAAGTGCAGGATCGGTGTTGCTCTCTTAACACAAGTTTTATATCACAAACTCACTAAGTCTCACTCGGTTGATGAAGTAGAATCTCTAACTAAGTTGACAATAATATAAAAATTAATGAACACAACATTGGTTTTTAAGATACTTTCATATATTACTTCTCAACTTAGTATTATAAGACTCTTACAAGCATGGCTTGATGAGTTATAATGAGAAACTATATATACTACTATCTAAAACCGGTTATACTTGGATGATCAGCTAGAATTTTACAACTAGACAAATACTACATTGCTAGAAGTAAAGTATCTAAGATAAGACACTATCCTAGATTAGGTAGTCATGACAGGTCCATGACTTACCTTTTGTCACCAACTAAAGATGGTAACTGTACTAATTGATAAAGGTGAACAGTGGACTAAAGTATGGTTAACTACATGGGCGTGGGAAAGCTCTATGCATTTGTCAAAGGTTGCAGTGGATATCAGACAACCCATACTTATATCCGCTGGTTCATAGTTGGTTCTTCCGAAGGTAAATGGATTTGGAAGAATAAGTTCTTCCAAGGACATTTATACTTCAGAAGAAACAACTTCTTTTGAGTCTTCTGCAAACCTTCATGACTTTCTTCTTTAGAAGACATTGCCTTGGATCTTCTCAGTGTGAATACTTCAAAAAGGAACTTCTTAGGCTCGGAATATTTAGTTCTGTCTTTGATGGTCCTTCATATACTTTAAAAGGAAAACTACCTAGTCTCGGAAGACTTAGTTTTTCCTTCGGAAGCTCTTCATACTTTAAGCTTTGAAAGATCTTCAACTTACCTTTGGAAGAGTTGCTTTAGCTTCAGAAGGCTTCTTCAATTGTACTTCAAAATTCTTCTAAGTGTTTTTTATTGCACCAGCCTCATATGATCCAACAAACTTCCCCTAGGTTGATACTACCAAAACCTCACTCCCTTCTGCTCCTTAAAGTTTTCAACACCAGGGAGAGCAAATATTTGTCTGTTTTCTTGTTCTTCCTTAGTATGGTGGTGAGCAGCCCTAGTATGGTGGTGAGGAGCTTGTACAGGTCATTCATGGATAATAAATCAAGTCTGTTGTTCTGACTGACGTGCACTTTTTGTTATGTCCCTCTAAAGAGAGTTAGTTAATGGGAATTGTGGTCCTATTCCCATCTAACTATAGGATTATAAGTTGGGCCTTCAACCATTTGTAAGAAGGCTTTTCCTTTTATGGTTGCACCTTCTTCCTGATCCTTTGGTCTCTTCTTCAACTCTTCTTCAGTTTTGGCTTTCTTTTTTAGTTCAGCCAGATGAAGACTGCTCAGATGATTTCTGATGTGAGTAGCAACCTGAGAGTTGAAGAGATTGGAGAATGGTTTCTCTACTAACTTAGTAATGTCAAATCTATTATAATGTAGCAGAGATGAAGTATCAGTCTTGTTTACTTCACCATTCTCGCTTTCCACAGCAAAGCTGTGGGAAGGTTTATTGAACCTCCACTAGACAATTTGCCTTCTAGGATTGAGGGCTGAGTTGGTAGCTTATCCACTTTCCTAGTATATAGCAAAGTAACTAGTCTCCTTATTAACTTCTTTTCTTCTTCTTTAGTGTGTCTGAATTAGTTGCAAGAAGTTAGAGAGCTTAGTCTAGTGTTCCCCTAGGTAGATCAAGGAATGCATCTCTTATAAGGGAACTGGAAGAGACATCAACGTACTTCAGCTTAATTGACTCTTTCTCACAAGAGATATCGCTCAAAGTTACAGTTAATGAGCTTCCTCTTGATCTCCTGAATTCTTCTAAGCTCAGGGGCTTAGAAGGTTCAAAAGTTGGTTTGGGTATTGATTGGGTTCTGGCTTGTAAGGGAACTGGAAGAGACATTAATGTACTTCAGCTTAATTGACTCTTTCTCACAAGAGATGTCACTCAAAGTTGTACAGTTAATGAGCTTCGTCTTGATCTCCTGAATTCTTCTAAGCTCAGGGGCTTAGAAGGTTCAAAAGATGGTTTGGGTATTGATTGGTTCCGGCTTGTGTTTTGGGTTTTAGGATAGGTACTAATGGCGGTTGGTAGGAAATAGTGGGTTTAGTGGGTGAAGGTGTGTGTGTGCCTGATGTTATGGGTTTAGGAGTGTAAGGCTTAATGGTTGGTTCAGTTTTGATGGGGAAGGGAAAATGTGTGGGCATTGGTTGTGGTTTGAGCATTGGTTTGGGTGTTGGTTTTAGTTTGGATGTTTGTGTGGGTGCCATCCTCTAATCACTTGGTACTTGAGGTACCTCCTGCGTTCTTCCTGAGCGAATGTCAGCATTGATATCACTGACATGCCACTGTAGAGTCTTCTCTAACATGGGACCCACTTGCCTTCCAGTGAAGCCACAGGCTTTGAGATAAGTTTTCATCAATTATTTATCTCCCACCTTCTTAGCAGTTGTAAGATATGCCTTTTCCTCCTTCTTCTTCTCGCTTAGCTTCTCCCTGGCAGTCTTCTTCCTTTCCTTGGTGATTTGATCTTGTTCTTTGAAGAAAAGGAACAAGATCGTATCATTGTCATGAGGTGCCAGTTCCTCCTGAGAATAGCCTCTAGAGCTGAGAAAGGCTATTCTCTCCATCCTCTCTCTTTAATTGCCTCTTCCTTAATTTTCATTTTCTCTTCCTCTATAGCTAACCATGCTGCTTCTTCTATTTCCTTTTGTAACAAGGTTGCCTTCTCTAACTTCACAAGCTTATCTAGTGGGAGTAGAACTATTTCTTCATTGTCTACTCCCAGGCTAATGAGCCTATCTATCACCTCTACTCTTCTTTCGTTATTGATACTTTCTTGAGCGATTATTGTTGCTTTGCTGCTTGCAGCCAACAGCTTCCCAGTATCAACTTCCTTTCTTCTTGAGCTTTTCCAACCTTTCCTCCTCTAGCAGCTCCTCAGCAGTGAGCTTCCTCTTCCCCTTAGGATCAGAGGAAGATTTAGGTTTTAGAGACTCATGTTTAGAGGGTTCAGGATAGGGAGAATAGGGTTGAACTTATGGTGTTTGAGCAGGGGAGTTGTAAGGAAGTCCTCACTGTTTACCTTAAAGGCTAGATCAAGAATTGCCTCTGTTATAAACAGGTCATCAGATAAGGATGATAGTTCCATAATTCCTTCCGTAGCTTGAATTTCTGCTTCGGAAGAAACTTGAATTGCGCTAACTGTCCCTTCTAAATCGGTTGCTAGGCTATGAGTCTATATATCCCCTTTGAAGTTAATCTCAGGTTTAATAGATACCTTATGTTGACCAACTTCCTCTTTAGATATAGGTGGCACACTCAGCCTTTGAAGATCTTCAGCTCTAAAGTAGGCAACGACTACATCAGGAGAGGGTTATTCAAGGGAGGAGATTATCATAAATTTGGTTAGAAACCTGTTAAGGTCAATATGCATCCTTGGGCGCATTTGAATGGTGATGGGAGCTGGTTGAGGAAAGATGGTTACAGGTTGTTACTGTATGGAGTAGAAAGAAGATTTAGAATCAAGGGAAGTTGTTGTGATAGCAAGGTTGGGTTCCTCATGTCTTTGTTTCTGTAAATTCTCCCCTTTTTAGTAGTATCACTTGAGAAGTAGATGAGATAGAGGAAGAACTTAAAGAAACCTGAGTATGTACATACCTAATAGACTTCTCACTCTATGTCTCAGCTATTTGAGCCTTGAGATTTGCAATCTCAAGTTACTAAGTGGCATACCTATCTTCTAAAGTCCTAACCTTAGATTCAAGGTTTAAGACTTTAGAAAGTAGGTAACTGGCTATGAGTTGCAGACTACCCTCATCTTCTTTTGAAGAATAATAGGAAGATGAGATAACATACCTAGTATGTTCATCATCATCACCAGTAATGATTTCTTGCGCTCTGGATACCCTTGTGTGCTGATCTCTCTTTCAAAGTCATCAATGGGCATGGTTGCCGTAGATTCAGTTCCACTTATGTTACCACTGTCCTGAGAGGCTAATGAAACACACTCAGTAGTATCAGTTGAATCTACATGAGTCACCTCCACTCCGGTTGGACTTGCCTCAGTTTTGGCTAGCTGATGTGGGCTAGATATCAGAGGTTCCCTAGGACTCAGTTGATCTAGGGAGTGGTGTGGTAGATCAACATCATGGCCTTGAGTGAACATAATATCCTCATCAAGCCAGGTTAGTAGGTCAAGATCAGATACATATGTTATTTCTAATGACTCGAGACCTTGGTTAACACCTAATGGTTGTTCTACTATAGCAGATGAGCTAGTGATGTGGCTATCCCTTTTTGGCTGCTCAGGGAAGTGTTGGGACTCACCCTAAGGGCTGATAGCTTGAGTAATGTTTTTATCAGGTTGATACTTAGGAGATTCAACAATGATATTAAGTTCAAATGAGAAGAATGGTTGGACCTCTAGCTGAGTGCGAGCCCTTAGTTCCGCTCTAGCCAATATGGTTTGAATAGAGGGGACTTGTTCCATTAGAGTAGATTGGACAAGGGTTCGTTTGGGGCGTCTTGGTATATGATTCTGATTAGGTAGGAAGAAGTGATTAGATGGGTAGTGGTGGTGTCTGGTGTGGTTTCATCACCTGCTAGGTTTGTAGGGATGTCACTAAGAGCCATTGGCTCAAGCATACCTGGAAGGAGAGTAGTGAACCTTCCAGTAAAGTTGGTGGATACCTTCTTTAGTATTTTGAATATGTCAGGTGTCATGTGAGGGACTAGTAGGATATTATCAACTTGAAACTTGTCCCGGTTAAGCTCACAATTGATTATGTGTTGAATAAACCTAGGATACATGTAGAATTGATCCTGGATGAGATTACCTCAAAGATTATTCTGCATAAATCTTGAGTGATTAAATGGAGGACTTTCACCAATACATGGACTAGACAGACCAGATCATATGAGATTTGATCCCAACCCCTTGACTTGTTTGTAGACTATGTAGGCCAATATGTAACAGAAACTTCTAGTTGTAAGAAAAGTTGAACTTATACGCTGGTAGATCTGCTCACATCTTCACCATAGCCTATTTGGATTTAGGTATCTACAAATCAAACTTTGGGAATTTAGTAGGACCTCCATCATCATGGAGTTCTAGATGATCCTTGATGGTGGTTTAAGTAATGATGATCTCCTGTCCGTAGATCCTTGATCTGATAATCTTTTCATCATTAAGCATGTCTCTTTGACAATTGGTCTAGAATTTGACCATGTTGTTTGAGTAGATAGTGAGATTAACGTTAAGGGCAGTAAAGTGTGTAGATTGGGATAGAAATTGTATGATGGGGGAAAACTCAGCATCTCTTGAAGAATCAAGGATGGTGACTTGGTTATGTTGAGGATTCAAAGTCATTGTTATGAAAGTACTGTTAGATTGAAGGAATTTGATAGTGAACTGAGAAGAAAGTGGAAATTTAGGGTTTTTACAGTGGTAAATAGTTTAAAGAAAGAGATTTGGAAGTATTTAAATGGTGGGTAAAAAGCTAAACAGATAAGGTGAAAGGACAGTTTAGGTTCCAATTTAACAGAGGTGGTAAGATAAACCATTTCAAATATTTTGACAATCATGAATAAAATCTTACTTTTTACAGAGTGGGGCCCAAAGATTTCTGTTACACAGTAAAGTTGTTCTTCCGAGAGTAAAATTGCTTCCAATAGTAAAATTGCTTCCGAGAGTAAACACTTATGTCTTAATATTATCTTCCGTAGCCACTATAACTTCCGAAGCAAACTATGTCTTAAAGACAAAGTTTGCTTCCGAGAGTAAAGTGTTCTTCTGAGAAATAAAGTTAGTAACCTTCGAAAGGGAATTTGATCTATGATCAAGTTTTCCTCCGAGGCTAAAAACTCTTCGAAAGAGAATACTGATGCTGAGGAATTTGCCTTTAGAAGATAGATAAAATCTCTTCCAAGGGTAAATTTCTCTTCGAAAGAATTCTTACTTAGAAAATTGAAGAAAAACCTTTTGTAACAGGGCTTAGATTTTATAAAGACAATATAGACAAAACATATTTTCAAAGGATTCTCAAAAGAGATTGACTAGTCAATGTTAATCATCCTAATAGCCGTAACTAAATACTTAAATCTTTATCCATCAAAAGCTTTGGTGAACAAATTAGCGTATTGTTCATTTGAGTAAACTTTGACTAGTTTAATTAGATTTTTCTCAGTATTATCTTGAATGAAATGATACCTGATATCAATATGCTTTGTCTTAGAATGCTTGACTGGATTTTTTGTAATAGAAATAGCACTCTTGCTGTCTATAGGAAAGGAGTCTCCATGAAGTTGAAACCTTAGTCTAACATCTGATCCTGAATCCATAGCAGTTAAGCATAACAGCTTGCAAATAATGTATTTAGCTTCAACAGTTGATGTAGAGACATATGATTGCTTCTTGCATTGCTAGGAGATGATCCTTCCACTAAGAAATTGACATCCTCCTGATGTGGATTTCTTGTTAATGTTGAAACCTCTATAATCACTGTTAGTGTAACTATAAAGGTTGAAATCCTTATTTTTAGGATACCAAAGACCCAGTTTGGGAGCTCCTTTGAGGTATCTAAGAATTCTCTTGACGACAATTAGGAGAGACACCTTAAAAGCAGCTGATATCTTACACAGATACAGGTTGCAAATAGATATCAGGCCTACTTGTAGTGAGATATATCAGATACCTAATAATTTCCCTGTACAATGCTGATCAGTATCCTCTCCCTTAGAATCAAGACAAAGATTGTGATTTCTTTGTATAGGTGTCTTGGCTGGTTTACAATCTTTCATCTCAAATCTTTCTAAAATGTCCTTAACATACTTAGCTTGATTGATGAAGAACCCTTCTTCCATCTTCTTCACTTAAATCCTAAGGAAGAAATCCATCTTTCCTATAGAACTCATCTCAAATTTCTTTCTCATGATTCTTTAAAAGTCTTTGCACATTTGATCATTTAAGGAACCAAATATGATGTCATCAACATAGACTTGTACAAGCAACATATCCTTTCTAGACTTCTTTATGAAAAATGTCTTGTCTATTATGCCTTTGGTGTAGCCATTCATTAGAAGAAACTGAGACAGTGTCTCATACCACAGCCTAGGTGCCTGGTGTAACCCACAAAGAGCTTTGACCAGTTTGCACACATAGTTGGGGGTATTATAGGTCTTTAAATCTAGGTGGCTAGCATACATAGACTTGTCTGTCGATGTCCCCCTACAGAAATGCAAATTTGACATCAAGTTGGTGGACTGTGAAGTTCTTAGATGTTGCAAAAGCAAGGAAGATTCGCACAACCTCAAGTCTTACAACAGGTGCAAAGACATCAGTGTAATCTATGTCTTCCTCTTGTGTGTATCATTAAACCACAAGTATGGCTTTATTCTTGATGATCAAACCTCTATCGTCTCTTTTATTTCTGAACGCCGACTTAGTACTAATGGGGACTTGGCCAGGTGGCAATGGATATAAGTTCCATACCTTTTGTCTCTTGAATTAAAGCAATTCCTCTTGCGTTGATTTAATCCAATTGTTGTCCTGAAGGGCTTTTTCCACCTTTTTTAATTCCATTTGAGATAGAAAGCATGAGTACAAGCAGACATTCCCATTGTGAGTCTGACTTCTTGTTCCCACACCTTTTGAGACATCCCCAATGATGTTCTCAGCTGGATGGGTGTTGTGTATCCTGAGTCTAGGAATTACATCTAGTTGCATAGATATATCCAATTAGGAAAAGTTTTGCTCAGGATTTTAAACACCATTCCCAGTTGATGTCTCACACTCATTTAATGTGGACTGATTGAATGAATGTATGACAACATCAATGGTATTTTGCTGTGAAGCAGCATCAAAAGTTGTCTGTTCCTCTAGATTACTGTCTTCATCAGTTTGGTGTTGAGTGTTAGAGTTGTCAGCTGATGAGTTTAAGGATCAGTTGGCTGACAACTTGTTGAAGCTCCATTGTTTCCTGAGATGTTCAAGTTTTCTAGACTTTCAATAGTGGAAGCTTGATCTTCATGACTTCTTGGAGAAATTAGAATAGGTATAGGTAACTCAAATAGTTGATCATCGTAGGAGTCACTTTGAGTTCTGTTCTAGCTAAAACATTCTTACAATATGGTACATAATAGTTTGGAAACAATTCTAAATCAAATATGTGGTCAAGACTTTTTCCTTTAACACATGAAGTTTGCTCATTTACAACAATGTTGGATGATTCCTCAAATTGTTGATTTCTGATGTTATACATTCTATAAGCTATAGAGCTTGAGGTATACCCAACAAAGATAGCATCATCCGACTTTTCAACAAATTTTGCTAAATTGTCCTTTGTGTTAAGTATGGCGCACTTGCTGCCAAAGGACCTTAGAAAGCAAATGAACACTGGCCTCTTGTTCCATAGTTCATAAAGGGTTTTTCCATGGGGATTAACAATGAGAACCCTATTCTGCACATGACATGTAGTGCTGACTGCCTCTACCCAGAAAGTTAGAGGCAGCTTTGAATCAACTAACATAGCTCTTGTAGCCTCAATAAGTGTCATGTTCCTCCTCTCAACAACACTATTTTATTGAGGAGTTCTAGGAGCACTCTATTGTCGGGTAATCCCTTTTGAGTGACAAACTGAGTCAAGAACTTGATTCTTAAACTCAGTCATGGTAATCCCTATTGGTCTTGCGCTCTTCCAATGTAGATGACATAATTGAACCAAAATGTATACATGGGGATTCAACTATCATTCGTGAAGAAGAGGTTTGGCTGCAGTATCTTTTCTGATCTTCCATTCCATCCCATGGTTGATTAGTATAGATGAGCCTGTGGAGGCTTGAGCAGCAAGACTTGCTTCCGAGGCTTCTCTCTTCTCGAAAGAAGTTATCACCACCTTTTCTTCTGAAGCATTCTTCTTCTTGAAATGTTTCAAAGGATTCTTTTTATTCTTTTGCTTGTTCTTAGGCTTGTCTTCCAAAGCTATTTTCCTTTTGAAAGAATAAGTTTCTTCCAAAGGCAACTTTGCTTTGGAAACAAGCTTTCCTTTCCTTAACACTTGGACCATATGGTAAGGGCCAAATATGAAAACTTTATTGACTCCTTTTTAACACTTGGACCATATGGTAAGGTCCAAATGTGAAAACTTTATTGACTCCTTCTTTCTTAATATTATTTGCATAATTTGTGCTTGCTGGATGTAGTAACAATCTTTAGTCATATGGTTATGCAAACCAAATATTATGCATTCAATGTTAACCTTGATAGGGGTAAGAGGGCTGTTGTTTCTTGCACTTCTTTTCTTCTTCAATAACCTTCTCATTTAACTTTTAATTCTTCAACTAGATAGGAATATTGGTACTACATTCCTTTCCTGAATTAGAGTTTCCAGCCACTTGAAATCTAGTGAGATAAAAAACACCTTTTGCCTTGGGTCTAGTTTTAACTTAGACTCAGCCACCTTCTTGGCAGTTTTTCTTGCTGCTTTAATTTTGTTCTTTCTATCTTTGATGGTCAGGGGTTGATCATCAGCGGTGTGGATGAGGTTTTCTACCTTATCCTTCACTGTGGTGGTCACCATTATTGTATTATTCTTTTGCTCTTTGGGTAATGGGTCAGCAGTTGGAACCTCTTACTCATCAGTACCACATCTTGGCTGTCTAACAGACAAATGAGAGTATGGTGGAGCAATTTCATTCATTCCCAACCCACTTTTGTTTTGATAACATGCCTTTGAGTGGGAGGATGATGCAATGATAGTGTTGAAGTTATGCTCTTGAATTGCATACTTCTTTCCTTTAGCCTCAGCTATTACTAGCTGGGCTTGAGCCTCAGTCAACTTGGATATTAAATCTTTTACTTGAGCCCTGTAGTTTGAATGTTCATGTCTTAAAGAAGATATAGTTTTCTCTATAACTCTTCAATTTTAAATTTATATTCAGATTCTACTCTCTTAAAGACATATTTTTGTAAGGATCAACACAAATATACCAATCGATCTTGTGAGGAGAATGCGAAATGTATTCGCTTATGGTAAGAAGAAGAAGTAGAATCAAAAGCACATGAACACAAATATAAATAACTTCAATATATTGCTTTTTGATTTTGAAAGATTACAATACGTATGAAAATCAGAAAATGACAAAGGCTCTCTAATTACAAAACAAACTTCTATATATATACTAACTAAAAGTTCTCGCGCGAACACATGTTTTCACGTGAGTAGATGTTATTGTGCAAGAAGCATGTTTTCGTGCAACAACTTTAGGGTCACACATGACAATCTTGATCTTGATCTTGATTTGATTTCCCGAGCCTCTAGGTTCAACCCTTATAATCTGCCACTAGGCTTGGTGAATCAGTATGTTTAGAAGTCCACGTCTACAACCTTTTAACTGCCCATATATGCATACATATTATTGTTTAGGGCCTTCATAATCAACTGACAGAACTATGCTGCCAAAAAGTGAATTGATTCATCAGCTGCAATCGGACAAGCCTGCAACCTCATCAAATCGGCCTTCCCAAACTTAAGCAGATCCACAAGGTCGATGATATGGTAATCTTTATCAACACGGTGAATTAACACGTGTGTCGTCTCCTTCTCACAACTCCACCACATAAGCTTAGACAAGTTGTTAACTTGCACTGGAGGGTGTATAGGGATCTTGCTCACACACCTCGGATGCTTATAAACCCTTATCTTCATAGGCTTGTTCGTGTTAGGATCAATCCAGATCTCATCTTTAATGACTTTGGATTTGGTAGTTTTAAAGTCCTTGAAGTTGGATTTACTATGCCTCCATATCATGTTTATAATCCAATTCCCTTTTCCATAATTACTTGGGTTGATGAATTTAACACGACCCATGGCATATAAATCCGATGCTCTGGGTGTAGGAAAGTCGTGTTCATCTTGATAATACTCTATCGCCCCTGCTCGTCCCTTAATCATATACATCTTCTTTTCAATATCATAAGCCCAACTGAGTATTGGTTCTGAGTTTCCATATCTAATGTAAGGTTTAGAATGTCTCAGTATGTGTATGTAAGCTGGCATTAGAGGAGACTCAACTATAATATTACTGACCTGACATACAGCACTTTGACTAATTTGATCTCATGTCTTGTCAGTTGTTTCCTCAACACTTGTCCCTTCAACAATCTCACCTTCTTCAACCAAGATATCAGAATATAAGTCCTTAAGACTACTTTTGAATATGTCAGTGTAATCTATAGTCTCTTCGAAATCATTAAACGAAACACAATCTTCATTTTCTTCCTCAGTAATCAACCGTTTCTTGAAAGAGTAAAACTCTTCTCATAAGCTGCTTCGGTGGCAGGATCTGATGGTCTATAATCAACTGTATCATTGGGACTTGGTCCAGAGACATTGTCAGTGCCTGATGATCTAGAAGTACCAGTAGCAGCACCCATATATCCTCCTTGATCATAATCATCATTCTTTTTGTCATCATTTCCCTTATCATCATCAACCTCATCACCATCATCACCATCATCATTCTCATCATCATCATCATCATCTTATTCATTACTAAATCCAAAGTCTATATGATCTAAACATCATCATCATCAACTGGATTAGGAATAGGCATAACATGCTCAGGCACCACAAACACCTCTCTAGTACATTATACTGGTTGATCCTTAGTAGCCTGAATAGAAACATCAGATAATGGCTCTTGAGCAACATTAGAAGTGTCTATTGTCCTTTCTGTTTCAACAGGATCAACGACACGCTCTGTATCGATAATAATATGATCAGTAGGTTCAGATCCAGCAGTTTGTTGTCTGCTCGATTCTCCAACTTTCATGTTATGAAATTACGAATCTATATGGGAAATGGGATCTCTCAGGTTTTGTTCCAAGATCTGAACATAGTTAAAAAAAACTGTTGCTGACTCTCTAAACTCTTTATTCTCTCATCCTTTCTTGTAAACTGTAAAACCTTGAAATTTCCCAGAAAGAACAATAAACACACGATCTCAATCTTGTGAATGCGGAATGTAAACAAGATTGGAGTGAAAGAAGATTGAATTGATCACAAAATGATTCTTTGATCGAATAACACAACCTAGAACAGGTCTTGTGCGATTTCGCACAGTACTGATATGATAAATGAACAAAAGCTCTTTTACAAAACGAAAACTAAACTATTTATACTTAAACAGCAGTTCTCGCGCGACAAGCTTTTCGCACGGCTAAGCCTTTCGCACGGGATCAGCCTTTCGCGTGGAGGACTTCTTCGCGTGACAGCTTCTTATCGCGTGGAACTGGCTTTCGCATAGGCTGTTATCAGACTTCATCTTCGTTTAATTTTCAAATGTTTTGCCGAGCCTTGATTAGTCTTCTACAATCTCCCCTTAGGCTCGGTGAAACATCATTAATCAAAATCAACGTTAGACCTTTTGTACGAGCCTGAATAAGCATACCATTTGTTCCTAAGGATCCGGTCAATCATCCACACATACTGGCAAGATAGAAATAAACGACTCATCAGCTGAAATGGGACAGTGTAGTAGCTTGATTAAGTCGTCTTTGCCAAACTTCATTAAGTCAGCTGAATCAATGATTCTAAATGATTTGTCAGTGCATTTGATCACAGCATGACCTGAATCCTTCTCACATCTCCAAGAAAGTAATTGCTTTAAAGAATTAGGAGGAACAGAGCATGGACTGGAATCTTCCTTTCTTGAAAGAATTTTCAAAATGAGATCATATAGTTCTTTATCAAGTCAAGACTCTATCCAGCTTTATTTAAAATAAACTGGTTAAGTTGATTGTCAATATCTTTTGTCCCTTTAAACTTATACTTCAGGTTTTACTCAGAAACATAATGAGTGATATATATCATGTTTTGTGTTATTTTAATATAAGTCAGTGGATCCCACAATCAGAACCTCTGTGAAGTAATTATTATCCTTCAAGACACTATCGAGATTTCAAGTCACCCCAATTTGACTTAAACCATGCATTGTTGATTGTGATACCATTTATTTTATTCCTAAATATAACTATTTGAGCATAACTAGCCTGAGAAATATTTCTAGCCCGGAATATTAACAAGTTTAAGGACTTACTGACAGCCATCCGGACTTACGTCTGCCCTCTCAAGATGTTTAGGACTTACAAGCCATCCGGACCCGGACTTACATGCCCCATCTTTCGATTTTGCCTTCCATGGTTAGAAAATATTCTCAAAATAGAAAATATATACCATATAGTATGTATGTCTTTTAGAGATATCTTTTGATTTGTTGTGCTTCTTGGCATCTTATTTCCTATATGGCCTTTTCCTTTTTGGCATCTTTTTGCTCAATTATTTTCTTTTGTGTTTTTCTCCTTTTTGTTTCTTTTTGTATTTTTATCTTTTATATATACATATAGCTTCTCTCGCATGAAAAGTCTGATTTTCGATTTTCTGATCAACATGTCTTCATCAACACCAAATTTGAAGCATCTTATACCAGAGAAAATTGAGAATCTGTTTGTCGAGTTTATATCTGATGATCTCTTGGATGGAGTGTTTGCTGAGAAAGAAGAAGTTGAGGAAGAAAAGGAAGAAGTTGAATGTAAGAAGGAAGCTGAGAAGGAAGAAAAAGAAGAACCAGTTGAGGCTATGAAAGCATTCATGGTGAAAAGGGATGAAGAGCCTGAAGGAGAAAGCTTAGAACCAAGGGTATATGATGATCTATGCACAAATTCTTGTGTTGAGAAAGTTCAAAGGTATAGAGTTCATAATGAAAACTTGATAATGGAAGTTGAAAAACTACAATATCAAGCTCGAAAACACAAGTCAAATGAAAAGATTTTTAAAGAAAAACTTGAAGGTTTAAATAAAACAATATACAATTTACAACTAAATATTCATGATAAAGAATGTACAAATAATGATTTGACAAATAGAAACAATGAACTCGCCTTGGAAATTAATAGACTCAACAGTGAACTAGCCTCGGCTAAATTGACTGTTGAAAAATTTGAACTTTCATCAACTATGGTTGAAGGGATTATCAAGTCACAAATGACACAGAAGATTAAAGGAGGAAAATGTGGTGTTGGATTTTCAAACATCGCTCCTCCAATTAATCATGATTATTCATGTTTACCTTCATCTGATGTCATTTCTGATTCTGATATGAGTTATGGGATAGGTTTTTCTCCATCCTCAGACTTAAAACCTTCAGTCGAGGTAAATCTGACAGTTGATCATATCATTATAACTAAACCTAAACAATCAACTGATAATCTTTGTACAGATAATGTGAAGGTGGATGGTTTGGTTGAAGAGTGGGAGAGTGACAGTGAGAGTGAAACTAAAAGTGAAAGTTTGAGAAATAAGAATGTAAATGTTTTAAGATCTGTTGGTAATCAAACTTTATCAGGAAATGAAAAGACTGATGATTTGAATAAGATTAAATCAAATTATAATTGTAATTTGAATGCAAATCAGAGGGCAAATCAAAAGGCATAAATTGAAAAGGATTTTAAAAGTAGATTTGTTTCTAAAGGTTTAATTGAAAATGAAGAAAATATTTTTAAAGAAACGAATTTTCGATTCTTTAAAAATAAACTTCATCATAATGCTAACCTTGTGAACCAAGATATTTGTAGCCCAATTTGCAAGTGAAAGCTCCTTCTCCAGCACCAATTCGCATATCAAAGCCTGGTCTTTCTCCAGCACCAATTCGAATAACAAAGCCTGGTCCTTCTTCAGCATATTCTAAGACTGGTCCAATTCCAGCATCATTCATTCCAAAAGTCTCAGCAATTAAACCAAATGAACAAGCAAAGATGACAAATCACCTTTTTCCTCGAATCTGCAAAAGATGAACAAGCAATTATCAAATGAGGCAAAGATTCGAGAGACTGTGCAGAATGTTAAACCAAAAAGTCAATCTGACTTTGGTTTTTATGACAATTTCCATAATTGTCATCCACAGTTTGTTTTCCACACACAACAAAGAAAATGTTATCAGTGTGGAAACATAAATCATTTGGTAAACAATTGTCCTTTTCGACAAAAATCATTAAGCAAACAAAGATTTCATAATTCTATTGCTCATAATTGAAAATTGTTTTTCATTCGTGGAAAATTTTCAAATCATATGAAATCAAAAGTTGCTAATGATTTTAATGTCAAAAAGAATAAGAGTTTGAATGATGATTTAAAAGAAAACATTAAGGTGAAAAGTGTAAATGAAAAGACTGATGTGCAAAACAAATATAATAATCTCAAATCATTTTGTCTTGCTGCAACACATAATGTACTCAAGTCATGTTTGACTTGGGTACCAAAAGCTAAGTAAGTTTGCTAATTATGCAGGAATGACCGCAAAAGATCATTGAAAGCTTATGGCATGTAGAAAGCGGTTGTTCAAAGACATATGACAGGAAACTTACAATTGCTTTAAAATGATCCAGCCATATAACGGAGAAACTTGAAAATACACTTTGAAAAAATATTTTGGTCTTAGGGGAGTCAAGATTGGATCAATAAAAATGAATTTTCATGATTAAATGAGAAATGATTTTACAAAGTTCAAAAGGAGTCTATGTACTTTCAAAAGCTTAAATACGAATAGACTTGGATTATGTTTGATGTGTCAATAGGCTTTGCTTTCAGAAATGAAAAGATCATAATTGAGTGATTAAACTTGAATTAAAGAGATATGATTTAGTGGGGAACATATCAGGATTCTATGACAATGACAAAATATTCTAACACAGACTGAGAGATATAATCTTGTCATACTCAAGCCTGTATTTGTTTGATTCAGTGATTATCATAACTATATGTATATATAAAAGATAAAATACAAAAAGACAAAAAGAAATAAAAAGACAAAAAGAAGATAGTTGAGCAAATAATTTAGCAAAAAGATGCCAAAAGGCCATATAGGATATAAGATGCCAAGAAGCACAACAAATCAAAAAGATATGTCTAAAGACATACATACTATATGGTATATATTTTCTATTTTGAGAATATTTTCTGACCATGGAAGGCAAAATCGAAAGATGGGGCATGTAAGTCCGGATGGCGTGTAAGTCCTAAACATCTTGAGAGGGCAGACGTAAGTCCGGATGGCTGTCAGTAAGTCCTTAAACTTGTTAATATTCCGTGTTAAGAAATATTTCTCAGGCTAGTTATGCTCAAATAGTTATATTTAGGAATACAATAAATGGTATCACTGATCAACAATGCATGGTTTAAGTCAATTTGGGGTGACTTGAAATCTCAATAGTGTCTTGAAGACTAACAAGTATTTTACTAAAGTTCTGATTGTGAGATTCACTGAATTGTATTAAATCATACAAAACATGATAAGTATCACTCCTTATGTTTCTGAGTAAAACCTAAAGTATAAGTTTAAAGGGACAAAAGATATTGACAATCAACTTAACCAGTTTATTTTAAATAAAGCTGGACAGAGTCTTGACTTGATAAAGAACTATATGATCTCATTTTGAAAATTCTTTCAAGAAAAGGAAGATTCCAGTCCATGCTCCTGTTCCTCCTAATTCTTTAAAGCAATTACTTTCTTGGAGATGTGAGAAGGATTCAGGTCATGCTGTGATCAAATGCACTGACAAATCATTTAGAATCATTGATCCAGCTGACTTAATGAAGTTTGGCAAAGGCGACTTAATCAAGCTACTACACTGTCCCATTTCAGCTGATGAGTTCGTTTATTTTCTATCTTGCCAGTATGTGTGGATGATTGACCGGATCCTTAGGAACAAATGGTATGCTTATTCAGGCTCATACAAAAGGTCTAACGTTGATTTTGATTAATGATGTTTCACCGAGCCTAGGGGGAGATTGTAGAAGACTAATCAAGGCTCGGCAAAACATTTGAAAATTGAACGAAGATGAAGTCTGATAACAGCCTATGCGAAAGCGAGTTCCACGCGATAAGAAGCTGTCACGCGAAGAAGTCCTCCACGCGAAAGGCTGATCCCGCGCGAAAGGCTTAGCCGCGCGAAAAGCTTGTCGCGCGAGAACTGCTGTTTAAGTATAAATAGTTTAGTTTTCGTTTTGTAAAAGAGCTTTTGTTCATTTATCATATCAGTACTGTGCGAAATCGCACAAGACCTGTTCTAGGTTGTGTTATTCGATCAAAGAATCATTTTGTGATCAATTCAATCTTCTTTCACTCCAATCTTGTTTACATTCCGCATTCACAAGATTGAGATCGTGTGTTTATTGTTCTTTCTGGGAAATTTCAAGGTTTTACATAAACTCTGACACATATCATTAATTAATTATGTCTTCTCGAGTAGCTCTCTCTTTAACATGCTAACCCTCTGGTCTAAAGTAACCCTGGTGGGTCAAAATGATGCACACTCAGGTTATAGGGAGGCTCTATAGTAGTATATAAAATATCATCTTCTCCAACATGTCATCATGAGTTTGCTCCCTCTGAGGTTCCCTCAACACGTCATCAGTAGTAGGCATAGATGATGATGTTACAGTTGTTGACTCTGTAACAATCATAGGTGTAGAAACCTCACTGACTATGACTAGAATATCAGACATAGGAATCTCTTCAGTTGACAAAGTGGTCAATAGGGTCCGACGCTTTCTCAACACTCCACGTCCTCTACCCCTCTCACATGGACTATCACCAACCCTCCTGGCCATTCTTTTCCTCCTTCCCCTAGTAGTGGGTACATCTTCTGGAACAAAATTTGCATCATATTCCTTAGCAGTGAGTTTGGCAAGAGTTTCTCACACTCTGGGACTTTCTTGCAGTACATAGGGCATATTCCCTATCTAATCACTATCTATTTCACTCCCACTTTTAGTGAACCAAGTGTTCACCTCATCCATATAAGACCATTCAGCACCCTGAGAGCTTTTAGGCGCTTCTTGTGTAGCACTTGTAGATGTACCAGCTGTATCATCTCTATGAACATGAGGAGTCTTTGTCTCTTGTGGTTTGCCTATGCTTGGAAACCTTCAACAAACCTTCCAAGCTTAAGAAAATGGGATCCATCCAAAAAATTCTCTCCAGATCCTATAAGATAAGTGAAAATGTCTTTCTTCATCACCATTACAACATAGGTGGATGAATTAGACACAGCTAACTCAGGGTGAGAAACATTCACTATCATCTGTAGAAATCAGGGGTACATGATAAACTTCTTCCGCATGGTGGCTATGACATTCTTCTGCATCTCAGAAAAATTGCCTTGGATATGTTGTACGGAAGATCATCAACTAGTAATACCAGCAGCGAGCCAAAAACTTCACATAGACTATCTATGCCAGCCTTTGATTGCTTAAGGCAATAGATCACCAATGAAATAAGTACTTCCAAAATAGAGGTAAGTATTTCTTCTCCAAAGATGGGTATTGGTGACTATATCCCATTCGGACTAAACAGTCCTTGGCAACATCGTCATCTATCTTTACTCGAGCATGAGGCTGATCCTCTAATAGTAACACATTGTTGATCACCACTGCTGTAATGACTACCCTCTTGCCCTTAACAGTTGCAGATATGTAGGGTTCTCCATCTTTGTCTATTTCATTAGCAGCTGTATGCCAAAACTGATCTATGACATCAGAATATATGATAGGATTAGTTTAAATAGCATGATGTATCCGTGATGTCTTAAGGCCCTTAATTAGTGATCTAAACAAAGCTTTTTCATCCGAAACATCTCCAAGATATGCTATAGCATTATGGTTTTTATTAAAAACCATATGCCTCGCCATCTGAAATATTAAACAAACTTGATAAGTACACAAAATACTTAGAAAATTTCAGACTTAGAAAACATTTCAACACTTAGAAAAAAATTGAATGATTGGACTTCTCACGTGAAAACTCTAAGTTATCATGCGAAAACAACAAGTTTTCAGTTTTAACTTTTCGTGCGATAAGTGAAGTTATCGCATAAATTTGAATTTGACTAGCAGTCAACTTCTCATGCGATAAGTCAACTTTCCAGGCGAATATTTCTGATCAGTTTTGAAAGTTTTCACGTCTGTTCATGTTAAATGAACTTTTCGCACGCGACAAGTCTGTTTTATTTCAAATTTTCAATCTATCATTTTCAGAGTGTTTTAACCAATAAAACATGTTCAATAGGTGTAGTTTAGTCATTATTAAGGTTTATTATGTTTAATTTGCTCAATGTAACATAGATTAATCCTTTAAGAATAGATCAAGTTTCAAACACACTCAATTAAAGTTATTATCATCAATATACCTTAACAAGTGATTAGAAATCAATAGGCGACCACTAAGAACAATGTTATTAGGTTTAACAAAAGTTCCACACTTCGAATTTTGATAGTGAAATTTTCAGAAGTTTTTGTGTGATAAGTGACTTTTTGCACCAGTGTTGAATTTATAGACCTCTGACTTCTCGCGCAAGAAGTCAGAGTTCTTGCATCCTTGAACTTTTCGCTTCTTGAACCTTTCGTGTGAAAAGTTCAATTTTCTTTGAACTTTGAACTTTTAATTTTTCAATTTTGAGCATCTTATTATTCCTTTTTGATTTGTTATGAAAATGATTGTGTTTAACTAAGTGTTTACAATTATTCAAACACTCTTAATTTTTGAATATTTTGTACAACTAAAACCAGTAAGCAAAATACACTTTTAATAAAAATCAATTTGAGATAATAACTATTCTATTAACTTGATTATTTTTGATAAATTTTTAAGTATAGGATCATATTTATTAGAAATTGATAATTAACATCATCTAACATTATTATAAATAAGACTGGTTATGTTGATTGTCAATATATTGTATCCACATTAAACTTTAGACTTCAAGTTTTACTTAGACACTTAAGCTATGATATTTATCATGTTTTGGTTATGTCATATGAATTCAGTGGATCCCACAATCAAAAATCATGCACAACTCTTATCCAGCTTCAAGACACTTTCGAGATTTCAAGTCACCCCAATTTGACTTAAACATGTCACTTCTGATCAGCTTTCTCAGAGTCAATTATTGTCTTAGATAATATCTATTTAGAGCATAAGTAGCATGAGAAATATTTCTAAACACCAAATATTAACAAATTGTAGGACTTATTAACTACCTGACAGACTTATGGTACGCCCTCACAAGACTTTTAGGACTTATATGCCAAGTCGGACTTACATGCCCCATCTTTTGTTTTGCCTCCAGTTTCATAACATATTCTCAAAGTAGAAAATATTATCATATGATATGTATGTCTATGACATATGTTTTATTATTGGGCTCATTGGCATCTTTTATTCCTATATGGTCTTTTGGCTTCTTTCTGCTCCTTTTGTTTATTTATCTCTTTTGTCCTTTTGTTTTTCTTTTGTATACATTTTTTTTTATATTTTTACTATTACATATATGTACATTATCTGAAATAAGCTGAGTTAGAAGTAGATGGCTTGAGTATGACTAGATTGTAATTCTCAATCTGCTTTAGCATGGAGTTAGTATTATCACAAAACTTTGATGAGTTACCCACTTCAATCATAGAAATTTACTTTCAGTGCATCACAGAGTATAGTGCTTTTCATTCTTGAATGTCCAGCCTATTAACACACAAACATAATGTAAGGCCCCGTTCCCGGGACGCTTACAGCTGGTCATTCATCGCACTAAAAATATATAAGTAAATAACTTTACTAAAATCACGTAGCGGAAACTTCTAAAACAAACATTTCATTTCCTTTAAATAAACACTTTTGCAAAGTAATACATCGTTCATTACAAAATATCACTCGTTCGTACTACAATGCAAAAACGTTAAACCAGAGAATGCCATCCAAAAAGAGCCAAGTAGCCGCCCCGTGCCATCCTCAACAACACTACCTGTCAACTGGAAACACATAAAAAATCAGCGTTGCTGAGTGAGTTCTAGTTTTATAATAAAACATACTTTTCTTTCGTTAAAGCCGCTTCTTTACTTTCATGCGATCACACATCATACGTACATATAGATAATAACATTATTATCTTCATCATTCATTCTTTCATTCATTCATTCTTTATCTTTCGTTCATTCATCGTACTTTCTTGTCATTCTTGCTCTTTCATCATCATACAGGGCATCATCATACATACATAACATACATCATGTATAAACATGCAACATCATCATGCCCAACATACCCTCTAAGATCCCAATGGTCATCTTACATGTACTTATGGGAACTTTCACGTCACAACTTACATCTGCACTTTCCCCCGAAAGTCAGTAATTAAACTATGCTTCTCTTCGGGTACAACAGCCCTATTTGGGCGTATGGGCACCCTTCAGTCACACGGCCTCCATGCGACTGAACATCATGAGAATGGACCAATGCGAATGAACACCAATGCGGATGAACACCCAATCGTGCGAATAGACCTCATGCGGATGAAACTAATGCGAATAAGCACCTATGCTAATAGACCTTCAGTAGCATGACTCCCCATGCGACTGGTGCTCCAGTCTTGTGAATGAACCTCAGTCATGCGAATGGACTCCAGTTGCACTCTATTCGGCCGTATGGCCCCAGTCGGTCGCCTAGCCCTAACTGATGCAGAATGAAGTTTATCCCGAACCCAATCTATCATTTTCGACCTCCAAGCTCATGCAAACCCATTCCAGGCCCAAATCAACCATCCTAAACCTTAGGGATACATACCACAAGACCATTCAAGCACACACAAGCTCGAAAACACACTCCAAACGCATGACACGCAAACACACCCAAATGGGTCAAACACACACACATACAAAAAAGGTTTACTATGAGTTCTAGCTCTAAATCAGTTGAAAACGAGTAAAATAGGGGTCCTAGAACTCACACAAACTACACCAAGAAGAAGAGCTTCGACTTGACCCGCTACACGATGATTTTCGCGCTCGAATCCACCCGAATCAACCCTTTTCTCCCTTTTCTCTCTTCTTTCTCTCTTTTGGTTGAACTTTCACAAGTGTGGGGAGGGTGTGGGCTGCCCTACCCTCTTAATCCCCCACTCTTCCAAACTTTCTCCCGTTTTGCCATGTTTGGTCCCTCGACTTGGACTTTATTTCTTTTTCTTCTTTCGTCGGCTTCAAAAAAAAAATATTCGGGTGTTACACATAATCAAAGTTAGTTTCTTGTATGTCTTAGAATGTAACAAATCAAAATCAAGAAATGTACTATCATTTCCTATATAATCTTGAAAATTTAATTTTCTTAAGCTGTGTAAAAGAAAATATTTTTATATTTTCTTTAGACTATTTACTCCCCCTAAGAACAAAATCTTTTTGTTTTTCAAAATATTTTCAATTTTTCTCCCCTAAAATTATGATTATCTAGAAACAAAATAATAATTTTAACTAAAAACAAAGAAAAAACACTGTTGTAAAGGGTGTAAGAATAAGTGTTAACCAAAGTTAATCATTCCCAAAGATTGAACTAAAAAGTCAAATCTGGAATGATCAAACATCTTAGTAAACAAATCAGCAATATTGTCATGTGAGGAAACAGATTCCAAACGGATAGGCTTTCGTTCAAAGCAATCACGGATAAAATGCATTTGGATGTTAATGTGTTTTGTCTTTGAATGTTGAATTAGATTCTTCGCAATGTTCAATACTACAGTATTGTCACACAAGATTTTGGTGTTATAAAGATTAATGCCATAATTAAGGAGTTGTTGTTGAATTCAAACAATATGTGAACAACAACTTGAAGCAGCCACATATTCAGCATCTGCAGTTGAAATGGACACCGTTTGCTGCTTCTTGCACTGCCATGAAATCAACCTATTGCCGAGAAATTGACATCCACCAATTGTACATTTCTTGTCCAAGTTACATCCTGAATAATCACTGTCAGTATAAGAAAATAAATTGAAATCAAAATTTTTAGGAAACCAAAGGCCGAGTGTTGGTTGACCCTTGAGATATTTAAAAATCTGCTTGACAGCTTTCATGTGAGATTCCTTCGGATTACTATGATAATGTGCACACAGACAAACAGGAAACATGATGTGTGGTTTTCTTATAGTAAGATACATCAGAGATCCGATCATTGATTGATACATGTGTTGATTAAAGTATTATCCCGTGAGATCTGGTGTTAAAGTAGGACGAGAAGACATGGGAGTGGGATCTGTCTTGGAGTCTTGAAATTTGTATTTTTCAATGATACTATGAATATACCTTTTCTTAATGTATTAGTATTCCTTTATTATCTTGTATAACTTGGATGCCTATGAAAAATGACATCTCTCCGAGAGAACTCATCTCAAATTTCTTTTTCATCACAGTTTCAAATTCCTTGCACAAATCATTATTGGTAGATCTAAAGAGAATATCATAAACATAAACTGAACTAGAATAAGATCATCACTAGTCTTCCTTAATAATAAAGTTTGATCAATAGCACCCCTTGTATAACCATTTACAAACAAATGTTCAGTTAGAGCGGCATACCAAGCATGTGGTGCTTGATGTAAGCCATAAAGTACTTTGTCTAACTTATAAACATATTCAGGATGATCTCGACCTTTAAAACCTGGTGGTTGACAAACATAGGTTTCCTTTTTCATTTCTCCATACAAGAATGCAGTTTTGACATGCATCAGATAATCTGTGAAGTTCTTGTACGAAGCATATGCTAGAAAGATATTTATAGCTTCTAGTCTTGCAACAGGAGCATATACTTCTTCATAATTAATCCTTCAATTTGATAGAATCCTTGAACTACAAGTCTAGCCTTGTTACGAACAATTACATCCTTTTCATCCGTTTTGTTCTTGAATATCCATTTTGTTCCAATCGGTAACTTACCCTTTTATAGTTCATACTGATGCCATACATTTAGCTTCTTAAATTGCATCAGCTAGTCTTGCATAGCCTCTACCCAACTATTTTCTTTCAGTTCCATCTCAACATTCTGTGGCACAATTTGAGAAATAAAACATGAGTACAAGCATGAGTTTATTATGCCCAATTGGCTTTGAGTTTGGATTCCTTATGATAACAGACCAATGATTGCTTTAATTGGATGGTATTTATGAATTCTTAGCTATAGAATGGCATCTTTAGAGATAACTTTGTCTAAATCAGACATATGACCCACTGGTTCTTCAACAGGGTTCCCTCCTTCCGGTTGATAAGCACTATCTTCCTCTTGATAATTATCATTATCAACAGACAAATCATCAAATAGAACTTGAATGGTATCAATTAGATCAACTTGAGTAGAAGAAGAACTCTGATCAGAATCTAGTGGAGCTTGCTCAACAATTGGCTCAGAATAAGACATGTCAGATTTGGAAACCTATGAAGCAGTTGAACTAAGTGAAGAAGAAGGTATATCTGAAGATATTCCTTTTGCTTGAGAAGGAATAGATCCAATATCATTAGCAAAGATATCCTGAATTAAGGATGTCAAAGGTAGATTAGTTATGGTAATAACAGACGATCAATTAAATGTTTCAAATAATAAAGTATAATCATATACCCATGAAGTTGCAGAACCTGCATATGTTTTGTTAGATTCATGCCAATCAATATCAAATGACTAAATTATTTATTTAGATCTTTTATTATAAACCGGATATGCTACTATGTTGGCTGAATACCCAACAAAATAACATTCATCAGCTTTTACATCAAGTTTGGATTTAGAATCAGATGTGCTTAACAAAGTACAACAACATCCAAAAGTTTTGAAATATTTGGATTTGGGTTTATGTTTGTGTAGCACCAGGAAATTTATCATTTAAAAGAAAGAAAAGAAATGAGAAAAAGAGAAAGGAAAGATACTTTGTAAGAAAAAGAAAAGAAGTATAAAAGGAGGTGTGTAAAGTGTAAATAGGACAAAATAATATTATTATTTTGTTTAGAGTAGGCATGGCCGTCCACATCTTCTGCATTCCAACAACTCGACATTTTTAGAGAGAGAAAGCAGAAAGATCTTCGGTTTAGAGGGATAAAGCAGCTAGACTCAGTCAAGCTATGTAAGTTTTAGCATAATTGGGGGTCGGTTTTGATGGGTTTCTACCATGTAACCAAGTTATACATGTTCTTATATGTTTGTATGTATTCGGTTATGTGTCTTTGGACATGTGTAGGTGTTAGAAGCTTTTAAAAAGTTCAAGTTGGAGAGTTTGAGATTCGAAAGCAGCTAAGGTGGGTTTCTAGACCCCGTATTTTACATGTTTTGAAAGATTTTGGGGCTGAAAATGCATGTAAAACATTTTTAAAAACTTTTGTATGTATGACCGTATGTATTAATACATGTATGTTGGTGTGTTTATGGTTGTGCATACTAAGTTAAGGCTTAGAATAGTAGTGAGAAGCTTAGAACATGTTGAGATTATGGTTGGTACTGAAAAGTATGTTAGAAGTATATAAGTTGATGGTCATGCACGCAAACAAGACCCATGCCCCTGATATTTTGCCTTTGAACATTTCAAGTATGATCATGCGCCCAAATAGGGCTCATGCGCCTGAAAATTTGTCTTAGAAAGTCTAAATATGTGATAAAGTGCCCAAATAGTGCCCATGCGCACAAGAGACTCATGCACCTAAGTGTCGGAACACCTAATTATACACTCATGCGCCTGCATAGTGGACAAACCCAAACATTCCTCATGCGGCCAAATAGTGCCCATGTGCCCAAACACTTAGAAAATTTTCTGATTTTTTTGGAAAACCAAAATTTTAGGGTTTGACCCTAGTTTGACTTATGGACTGTTTTGGCCTATTTTAAGCATGAATATGTGATGGTCTATTGTTAGAATATTTATGATTATATGATGAATGTATGATATGCATATGTCTATGATGTGTTATCATTTATTGGTTTTCAAAATGTATATATATTATAATATAAATACGTTAAGCATTATGTTATGACTTTACGTAGTATGACGAATGTATGAATGAACGTAAAGTATAACATAACGAAGTGAAAGATAACAAAGATGAAAAATGAAATGTAATGAAAGAAAGAATGGCTTGCGAGCAAATAGAAAGGAGGTGCACGACCATGTTGTCGTTAGCTCAACTGTGTGCGGTTTAAATAACCCAAAGGATGCATACAGGGTCTATCATTGAGATTGACAGGACCCCTGTGGCATGCCCTAGGTGACTAGGTCAGCTTCATGCATAATGTTCATGGTCTATGTATGGACCACAGGCCCAGCATCAGCTTCGTGCATAATGTTCGGGGTATTGCACATTGATCCGGATGAAAGGTAGAGATGACTTGCCCTAGGTGACTGGATCAGCTTTGTGCACAATGTTTAGGGTCTATTTGTAGACCTCAGTCCCAGCATCAGCTTCGTGCATAATGTTCAGGGTATTGTACATTGACTCGTAAGAAAATAAAAGATCATGAAAAGTATGAAACAAAAGTATGTGAATGAAAGTAAAGAATGACGAAAAGTACGAAACGAAAGAATGTGAATGAAAGTAAAGATAGTGAAAAGCACGAAAAGAAAGTATGTATATGAAAGCGAATGTTAATGAAAAGAATAGAAAGAAAATATATATACGATGATAAAAGATAGTAGTTAAAGTATGAAAGAAGGAAACAAACAATGAATATTGTTTGAATGTATCTATGATGCGTGTTTGTATATGAAAGTAAAATATTTTATGAAGAGGTATATCTCGTATATAAAACACACAAGGTATTTTAATATTTATAAAACTAGAACTCACTCAGTAACGCTGACTTTTATGCATTTTCAGTTGGCAGGTAATATTACTGAGGATGGCACAAGGGGAGGCTACTTGGCAGGGCAAGACTGGCATCCATTCACACATGTTATTATTGTTGTTTTGTAATACAATAAAAGGATGTTTTCTTTTGTCACTTAACAATGTTGTATTGCATAACAACAGTAATTTATTAATGAAATGAGTGGGCTTTTGTTAATGAAATTTCGCTGCAATGTTTATTGAAATGATATTATTACGTATGTTTAGTGTTATGAATGACCAACTGTGAGGTATCCGGGGACGAGGCCTTAGAAGTTGGTATCATAGCCAAAGTTTAAGTGAATTGGGTAAAATATTTTCAAAGACCTAATCTTAAACTGAAAATTAGACTAATGGAGGATGTCAGCCCGAGTAGCTACGTGCCATCAGGTATCTCTTTTCTTAAACTTAACCAGAATTACGTGCGTGTGCTATTTGACTTATGTGTTTGTAGTAGATTTAAATACTGATGTAGTCAGGATGGGAAATGCTTGGGGTGTGAAGAGTAAAGTAAGTGGCTAATCATAACTGGCCACTGTAATTAGTGACTTACTATACTTAACATAAATTGAGCAATTTCTTGAATGACCGTGTTAGTGTTTGAATCTTACAGTGATTAGAAAATGGCTAGAGGTAGATCATCTAAGGCCTCTAGGGGTGGAGTACAGAGAGGACGTGGTGCTGAATCGCGTGTTACTAGGAATAAGACTAAGACTGTTGAGCGGGCTTGTGAAGAGCCCGAGATGCATCACAAGGAAGGTGGTGATGAGAGTGCAAACTTAAGGGCCTCGGTGAAAGAGGGGGTGGTAAAGGAAGTCCATCAAGTCATGCAAACGATTCTGCCATCTGTAGTGACTGAAGTAATCAAAGCTGTAAGGGAGGATGAGAAGAAAGAGAGGAGAAGGACCACCGGAAGGGAGGAAAAGGAACGATCAGAGACTGAGACGGTTGTCTCGAGTGATAAGGAGGAGGAGGAAGCAGTGCAGGAAACTGCACGAGGCTGTAACTATGGGGCATTTTAAAGAAACAAGCCCCCAACTATTGACAGAAATGGCAATGCTACTGCTGCTCACCGTTGGGTGAGAGATATAGAAATAGTATTAGAGATTAGTAAGTACAGGAAGGATCAAAAGGTGAAGTTAGCCACTCACTTATTTGTTGACTCAGCTTTATGGTGGTGGGACAATATTGTCAAAGCTGAGGGCAACAGGGCTATTAGAAAGATGAAGTGGCCAGAACTGAAGAATTTGGTGAGTGAGGAGTTCTATCCTCACAGAGAATTAGACAAGATTAAGAGGGAGTTCCTACAGCTGGAGGTGGAAACTATGATGCACCAACAGTATGCCACCAAGTTTAACAAGATGGCGAGACTGGTACCGGATCAGGTGACGCCGGTGTCTAGGAAGATCAAGAAGTAAATTTAGGGATTACCAGCGGACATCCGTAGACATTTGATTGCTGCCGGCCGGGTACCTTTCGATCGGTGGTAGACCTAGCTGGTAGGTTGTATGATGAGAAGGAGGGGGTAGTAGTCGAGGCGAAGAAGACAGGTGGTGGTGACAGGAACTGGAGTAGGAAAAGGTTTGGACGTGGCGGTTTCACTCCAAACAACAAGAGAATGAAGATGGATGACCGTAGGGTAGGGTCATTAAGCTCGGGGATAAAGAAGTGTGGTAAATGTAGGAGAGAGCACGCTGGTGAGTGCAGGCTGGGATTAAATGTTTTTTTCAAGTGTGGGAAGCTTGGTGATATTGCTAAAGACTCTAGGGTGGCAAGGTGTCACAACTGTGGTGAGGTAGGCCACCTGAGTCGGGAGTGTAAGAAGCTAAGGGCTGAAAGTTCTAGAACGAATAAGGGGACGGAAGATGGAGGACAGAGGGCAACTTCTAGAGCATTCATGATAACACGGGAGGAGGCCAGAGTGGACCTCGATGTCATGTCAGGTACGTTTCTAGTAAACCAAACTTGTGCCTCTGTGTTATTTGATTCCGGTGCTAGGCGGAGTTTTATTTCTACCGCTTTCTGTGATAAGTTATCTGCTATTGGTAAGTCCATTAGAATTACTGATATGATAGCGGACTGTGCCATAGAACTAGAAGGTCATAGGTTTTCTGCTAGTTTGCATGTGATGACGCTAGGCGGATTTGATGTAGTATAAGGACGGATTAGTTAGCAACCTATGAGACAAACATTGTGTGTCGCAAGAAGATGATTTGATTAACTGCGCAAGATGGAAGTTCAGTGATGATTTACGGCAATCGCGTTACTACGGTTTTGAATGTGATTTCAATGGCGGTGGCAGGGAAGTACGTGAGATGAGGATGCAGTGCCTACCTGGCCTACGTGAAAGATGTGAATGTGTCGGTACCACAATTTTCTAATGTACCAGTTGTATGTGACTTTCTGGATGTGTTCTCAAAAGACTTTCCAGGTGTGCCACCGGATCGTGAGATTGAGTTTTAGATTGATTTGATACCCGATGCTCAACCCGTTACCAAAGAACCGTATCGATTAGCTCCGACTGAGATGTAGGAACTAATGGCTCAACTGCAGGAGTTAATGGATAAAGGGTTCATTTGACCTAGTATCTCTGCATGGGGTGCTCCGGTCTGATTCGTGAAGAAGAAAGACGGTAGTATGAGGATATGTATAGACTACCAGGAGTTAAACAAGTTGACAGTGAAGAACCGATATACTCTACCCAGAATTGATTACTTGTTTGATCAGCTCCAAGGTGTCAATTGGTTCTTAAGGATAGACCTTCGATCTGGCTACCATCAGCTGAAGGTGAATGAGCAAGATATCCTTAAGATAGCTTTTCGCACACGTTATGGACACTATGAGTTTCTCGTCATGTCTTTTGGCTTAACTAACGCGCCAGCTGCCTTTATGGATTTGATGAATCAAGTGTGTCGGCCCATGTTAGATAAATCAGTGATCGCGTTAATTGATGATATCCTAATTTATTCAAAGAGTGAAGAAGAACATGTCGAACACATACACAAGGTGTTAGAGACACTTAGAAGAGAAAAGTTGTATGCCAAATTCTCTAAGTGTGCTTTCTGGTTGCGCGAAGTTCAATTTTTGGGTCACGTGGTAAATGCTGAAGGAATCATGGTGGACTCGGCAAAGGTCGAGGCAGTGATGCAATGGAAGTCTCCAACGACGCCATCCGAGATCCGTAGTTTCTGAGGCTTGGCGGGTTATTACAGGAGATTCACCCAAGATTTTTCCAAGATAGCCTCACCTTTAACAGAATTGACCCGTAAAGATGTGAAGTTTGAGTGGGGTCAGAAACAGGAGGATGCTTTTAAGGAGTTAAAGATAAGATTAACTCAAGCTCCTGTTTTGATATTACCCGAAGGGAGTGAAGACTTAGTGGTATATTCGGATGCTTCCTATCCAGGATTGGGTTGCGTGTTGATGCAACGAGGAAAGGTTATAGCCTACGCATCCCGACAGCTAAAACCCCACGAAGTCAACTACCCTACTCATAACTTGGACCTAGCGGTTGTGGTCTTCGCGTTGAAGATTTGGAGACACTACTTATACGGGACGAAGTGCACCATCTTCACCGACCACTAGAGCTTGAAATATTTCATCAAGCAAAAGGATCTCAACATGAAACAGAGGAGATGGTTAGAGCTCATCAAGGATTATGACTATGAGATCCATTACCATCCGGGCAAGGCCAACGTTATGGCCGGTGCCCTGAGCCAGAAGGTAAGACTTGAACCGATTCAGGTGAAGGCTTATTAGTTGGTTATGACCACTGATGTGATGACACATGTGAAGGAATTTCAAGATGAGGCGTTGAAAGATCGCCTTAACTCTGAAAGGATGAGAGGGTCTACTCACAAAATTGGGTGAAAACACTCTCGGTGTTAGGACCCAAAATAGATGGATATGGATCCCTTATTACAGAGACCTACGGGGGCAAATCATGGATGAAGCTCGTAAGACTCGATACTCGATTCATCCCGGTTCCACGAAAATGTATCAAGATATGAAGAAAGATTATTAGTGGCCGGGTATGAAGCGTGATGTAGTGGAGTATGTGAGTAAGTGCCTTAATTATTTGCAAGTGAAGGCAGAACATCAGAAACCATACAGGAATATCCAACCGTTGGATATGCCGAGTGTAAGTGGGAGCACATCACCATGGACTTTATTACTAAGCTACCTCGTATGGGGAGGGGGTGCGATACCATACGGGTGATTGTAGATCGTCTGACAAAGAGTGCTCACTTCTTACCGATCTGCAAGACGTATTCATCCGAGATATTGGTGGATCTATTCATCAAGGAGATTGTAGCTCATCATGGTGTATGACGTCTATCATGTCGGATCGTGACACCCGATGCACATCGAAGTTTTGGAAAAGATTTCGTGGTACGATGGGGATGAGGCTACATATTAGCATGGGTTATCATCCTCAGACGGATGGTTAGTTTAAAAGGATGATCCAGACGCTCAAGAATATGCTCCGAGCATGTGTGATCGATTTTGGAGGAAATTGGGATGATCACTTACCGTTAGTAGAATTCTCATACAACAACAGTTATCATACCAGTATTGGTATGCCACCATATAAGATGCTATATGGTAGGAGGTGTAGGATGCCCATATGTTGGGGTGACATTAGACAGAAAGAGTTGGGAAGCCTTGAGGTGATCGAGGCTACAACTGAAAAGTTAGAGATGATCAAGGCTTTCATGAAAGCTGGGAAGGATAGACAAAAGTCGTACGCCGACAAGAGATGTAGACCGATCGAATACAAGGTGGGCGACCAAGTTATGTTGAAGGTCTCACCTTGGAAAGGAACATTCGGTTCTGGAAGAGGGGCAAGCTAAGCCCGAGGTGCATAGGGCCTTTCCGAATCATCGCACGAGTAGGAGAGGTGGCCTATCGGTTAGAATTGCCAGATGAGTTAAGTGGAACTCATCCAAAATTTCATGTATCTCATTTGAGAAAGTGCTTAGCTGATGGGGATATGATTGTACCACTAGATGATATCGAAGTGGATGAATGGCTCAATTACGTAGACCAACCATTGGCAATTATTGATCGAAAAGAAGAGAGATTAAGGAACAAAGTGTTCCACTGGTGCGTGTGCAGTGGAGATACCGAAAGGGTTCGTAGTCTATGTGGGATACTGAAGAAGTGATGAGACAACAATACTCATAGTTATTTAAAGAGTGACGGGTTTCGTTGACGAAACCTCTTTAAGGGGGGTAGACTTGTAACACTCGGAAATTTTGTCATTTAAAAGAAAGAAAAGAAATAATAAAAAGAGAAAAGAAATATATTTTGTTTAAGGGGGGTAGACTTATTATTTTCTTTAAAGTAGGCATGGCCGCCCACATCTTCTGCATTCTCAACTGCTCGACATTTTTAGAGAGAGAAAGTAGAAAGATCTTCGGTTTAGAGGGAGAAAGCAGCTAAACTCAGTCAAGGTATGTAAGTTTTAGCATAATTGGGGTCAGTTTTGATGGGTTTCAACCATGTAACCAAGTTATACATGTTCTTATGTGTTTGTATATATTTGGTTATATGTCTTTGGACATGTATAGGTGTTAGAAGCTTTTGAAAAGTTCAAGTTGGAGAGTGTGAGATTCAAAAGCAGCTAAGGTGAGTTTCTAGACCCCGTATTTTACATGTTTTGAAAGATTTGGGGCTGAAAATACATGTAAAACACTTTTAAAAACTTTTGTATGTATGACCGTATGTCTTTATGCTTGTATGTTGGTGTTTTATAGTTGTGCATACTAAGTTAAGGCTTAGAATGGTAGTGCGAAGCTTAGAACATGTTAAGATTATGTTTGGGACTAAAAAGTATGTTAGAAATATATAAGTTGATGGTCATGCGCCCAAACAGGGCCCATGCGCTTGATATTTTTGGCTTAGAACATTTCGAGTATGGGCATGCACCCAAATAGGGCTCATGCGCCTTAAAATTTGACATAGAAATTCTAAGTATGTGATGAAGCGCCCAAATAGTGCCATGCGCCCAAGAGGCTCATGCGCCTAAGCGTTGGAACGCCTAAGTATTTACTCATGCGCCTGCACAATGGAGGAACGCCAAAACAGTCCTCACGCGCCTAAATAGTGCCCATGCGCCCAAACACTTAGAAAAGTTTCTAAATTTTTAGGAAAACCAGAATTTTAGGGTTTGACCCTAGTTTGACTTATAGATTGTTTTAGCCTATTTTAAGCATGAATATGTGATGGTCTATGGCTAGAATATATATGATGATATTATGAATGTATGATATGCATATGTGTATGATGTGTTATCTTTTATTGGTTTTCAAAACGTATATCTATTATAATATAATATGCATAAGTATTATGTTATGACTTTATGTAGTATGAGGAATGTATGAATGAACGTAAAGTATAATGTAATGAAGTGAAAGATAACAAAGATGAAAATGAAACGTGATGAAAGAAAGAATGGCTTGCAAACAAATAGAAAGGAGGTGCACGACCATGTTGTCGTTAGCAAAACTGTGTGTCGTTTAAATAACCCAAATGATGCATACAGGGTCAATCATTAAGATTGACTAGACCCTTGTGACATGACCTAGGTGACTGGTTTAGCTTCGTGCACAATGTTCATGGTCTATGTATAGACCACAGGCCCAGCATCAGCTTCATGCACAATGTTCGGAGTATTGCACATTGGTCCAGATGAAAGGGAGGGATGACTTGCCCTTGGTGACTGGGTCACCTTCGTGCATAATGTTTGGGGTCTTGTACATCGATCCGTAAGAAAGTAAAAGATGATGAAAAGTATGAAAAAAAGTATGTGAATGAAAGTAAAGAATGACGAAAAGTACGAAACGAAAGAATATGAATGAAAGTAAAGATAGTGAAAAGCATGAAATGAAAGAATGTATATGAAAGCGAATATTAATGAAAAGAATGGAAAGAAAGTACGTATATGATGATAAAAGATAGTAATTAATGTATGAAAGAAAGAAACAAACAATGAATATTATTTGAATGTATGTATGATGCGTGCTTGTATATGAAAGTAAAGTATTTTATGGAGAGGTATGTATCGTATACAAAACACACAAGGTATTTTAATATTTATAAAACTAGAACTCACTCAGCAACGATGACTTTTATGCATTCTCAGTTGGCAGATAATGTTGCCGATGATGGCACAAGGGGAGGCTACTCGGTAGGGCAAGACTGGCATCCATTCACACATGTTATTATTGTTGTTTTGTAATGCAATTAACGGATGTTTTCTTTGGTCACTTAACAATGTTGTAAGTAATTTATTTATGAAATGAATGGGCTTTTGTTAATGAAATTCCATTACAATGTTTATTGAAATGTATATTATTACGTATGTTTAGTGCTATGAATGACCAACTGTGAGGTCTCTGGGGACTGGGCCTTACAGTTTGAAAAAGATTTCATAAGGAGTCATGTTTTATTGTTTATTGATTAACACACAATTCTGAACATAACATGTAGTGTTCAACCCAAAAGAATGATGTTAACTTGGCTGCTGAAACATTGTTTTGGCAGCATCAATTAATATTATGTTTCATCTTTCAGCAACTCCATTTTGTTATGGAGTTCCTGCAGAACTAAATTGTCTAGCAATCCCCTTTAAAAAAATTCATTTAGTGTATGATTGCAGAATTCATTTCCATTATCACTTCGAATGCGCTTGATTGTTTTGTCAGTCTGATTCTCCATGAGTGTCATGAGTTTTATCAGCAAATAAACCCATGTGTAACAGTTGAAGTATAGAGTCAATTTTGGTATGAGCAATTGGTTTATGAAAAATTTTATGTTGTTTTCCTTTTGAACATGACAGAAAATGTTCAGTTAGTTGAAATTCTTTCAAAGGTAGACCTACAACATGATTTCCCCTAACTTACTTGTTCATATTTTTAATATTTATATGACCAAGATGACGATCCCATAACAATAAATCGCTTTCCGAGGCTTTAGACAATAAACAAGATGCAGTAACAAATGAATAAGATCTATTCATATCAAGTAAGTACTTGTCTTTGTCTCTCGGTGTTCTTAATAAGATCTATTCATTAGAAATTACAAATCTAGGTTTTAGAATTAAACATTTTTTATCAGTAAAGTATATTGAATACTATTTGTCACAAATTTGAGAGACACTTAACAAATTATGTTTGAGTTCCTCTACAAAATTGACATCTTCAAAGCTTAACACACAATTTAACATTGTACCTTTCTTTGTAATCTTACCACCTTTGTCTCCAGTAGAGGTGGCAAAAGAAATCCAAAGATGTGATTTTGGTTCATAATGGATGTTTTAAAAATAAAGATGGGTTAGAATGGATTAAAAAAAACAAGGGGGTCAAGATGGGTTAAAAGCCTTTTTGGAAAAAAAGAAACATAGGTCAAGATGGGTTTTTAAAATTAGATCTACAAGTCTAAGTCAATGTTTCTTTCACTCAAATTGATCGCCTCCGTCACACAAGACACCACCGCACCACTACCACCACACCACCGTATCACCACCGGTCCACCACACCACCACCGCATCACCATCGGTCCACCACACCACCGACACACATACAACCTCCCACCTCTGTCGAGTTTCATCGCGCATCACCACGGGTCCGCCGCGTCGCCCCGGGTCCGCCGCGTCGCCCCGGGTCCGCCGCGTCGCCCCGGGTCCGCCGCGTCGCCCCGGGTCCGCCGCGTCGCCCCGGGTCCGCCGCGTCGCCCCGGGTCCGCCGCGTCGCCCCGGGTCCGCCGCGTCGCCCCGGGTCGGCCGCGTCGCCACTGGTCCTCCGCGTCGCCACGGGTCCTCCGCGTTGCCACGTGTCCGCATATACATCTATCTATATGTGTTGTTGGATTGTAGATACGTCTATCTATTATAGATGAAATCTTATATGTATCTCTTTGAGCTCGTATATGTATCTATCTATATGTGTTGTTGGATTGTAGAAAACTAGTAAAATAGTGTTGACTTTTTTAAAATGATTCATCCTGATCCGAACACATCTTGATCCAAACCCATATTGACCCAAACCCATCCTGACCTTTTTTTCTAAATGACCCATCCTAACCCAAACCCATCCTGACCCAAATCCATCCTAACCTAACAGCCAACCCAATCCAACCCACCCATTTTGCCACCTCTAGTCTCCAGCAAATATAATATATCCTCCGTTGTAAGGTTTTATGTTGTTTAAAATACATATATTACTAGTTATGTGCCTTGAACATCCACTGTCAACGTTTCAAACACTATTGATGTTGGGTCTTGGATGTTCCTGCACAAATGAATCAATTATTCAATTTTAGAAACCCAGGCCATAATTGACTTGAGTACACCATTTTCATCTAAATATGATACAGATTTCAATATCATATCTCTTTTATCATTGAATATATAATCTTAAACAATATCAGTTTCTCGTTGAGTTGTTTTAATTTTCCATTTCTAAATTGGTTTGATCAGGTTTGTCACTAATTTCTTGAAAGTAGTTTGTGTGGAAGATGGATTGTCATCATTTACATGTAAAGATTTCTTGTTTGTATTATCTTTTTGCAATTTTTTTATTTGAACATTTCTTTTATCAGTGAGAGTTTGAATGATTCAAATTTCTTTTAAATTTAGCATTAAGAAAGAATTGTTTTCTATTATTTGTAATATAATTGTGAAATCTTTGTTACTTCTCAATTGATGCTGATGATGACAATTTCTAGCTATGTGATTTAGTTTTCCATAGACATAAGAACATTTATTATGATACATATTTTGCTCTTGAGTCGGTTTCTTAAACTGTTGATGATAACATCTACTGTTATCATAAAATCTTGCTTTAGTATTTCTTTGGCCAAGAGATTCTTTAACAGTCTCTTATTTTCCTTTTTCATTGTGAATTGTCCTAACATAATGATTTTCTTCTGAGGCTAACGAGGGTTTAAGTTTAGCTTTATCCTTGTGATGGAAGGTACTGGAGTAGCACCAGTTTCTTTGGTACCTTATCTACTTGTTTCAAAGAGTTAGCAATAATAGGAGACTTATTTTTAAAGAAACTTGCATTTGTTTCCTTAAAAATATAATCTTCTTTATCAAAATTGACTTTTGAGACAAATCTATTCTTGAAATCATTTTTCAAGTCAGATACAGATGTTGTGACTCGTTTTCTTTCATAGGTCTTAAAATCTATTTTAGATTTCAGTTTCTTTTCTTTGTTAGACAGTTTTGTACAAGCATTTGTAGCACTAGAAACATCTAAACTTTCATTAATCATAGATGATTTATTACATGAAGATTTTTTATTACAAGTTTTATTTTTCTTCAAAACTAATTCATCATCACTTTCCCATTCTTCAACCAATCCATCCATCTTCACACTTTCTACAAAAAAATTATCATGATTAACTTTAATTTCAATTTTTATAACACATTAACTGAAGGTGATAAGTTAGACTTTGGTTGAGAATCTAATGCATATGTGTCTTTATCACAAATGTTAATTGATGAAGGCAATGAAGTATAATCATGATTAATCAGTGGTGTAATGTTAGAATAACCAACTCCACCTTTACCACCATTAATTTTCTGTATCATTTGAGACTTGGTTATACCTTCAACCATATTTGAAGATAATTCAATTTTCTCAACAATCAATTTTACAGACAAGAGTTCACTGTTAGATTTATTAATTTCTAAAGATAGTTCATTGTTATGAGTTGTCAAATCATTTATGTTATAATCTTTATCACAGAGATCCAATTTTGATTGATAAATCGTTTTCTTTAAACCATCTATCTTTTCTTTAAAAATTTTCTCATCAGTTTTTTATTTATGAGCTTGATATTGAAGTTTTTCAACTTCTAAGATCAAGTGTTCGTTTTGAACTCTGCATCGTTGTACTTTTTCAATACAATCATTTGAACAAAGAGTAGTATATACCTTATTGGTATCTACTTGCTTCTTTGTCTCTTTATGGATAACATTTACCATGAAGGCCTTCTCCACAAACTTTTCTACTTCAGGTGTTGGAGTGATCTTAGCAGCATTGTCTTGATTAGCACAATCAGAAGCTAGAGTTTCCTTAATAGCATTAACTTTCTTTTCTTCTTTAGCTGGAGTTAACTCAACAGCTTTTCCTTTAGATTCTTCCTTCTGAACTGGAGAAAACTTAACAGTCTTTGCCATTTTTCCTTCATTCTTTTAAGATTGAGATAGAGTTATCTCAATAGCTACTTCATCACTATCCTGCACTTCTTCAGTATTCACCTCTTCCACTTGTTCCCCCTCAACTTTCTCAACTTCAACCCTCTCTTCTTCAGTAAACACACCATTCATCAGATTATCAGATACAAACTCAGCAAGTAAATTATCATTAACATGCTCTTCAACTACTTGGACCTCAGCTAACAAAGTAGCAAATAACTTCATATTAAGAATTTCTTTCTGATCTGACCAATCATACTCTTCATAGGTTTGAGACACCAAGGCTTTGTTTTTAGGCGTAATGAATTGATCATTCTTAGTTTCCACGTCCACTATTACAATCTTCTTTCCATGATTATTTTGGTTTAATCTAACTTCAGTGTATTCTCTAGCAAAATGAACAGGCTTATCACAGTTGTAGCATCTCAAACTGGACTTATCAAACCCTATTTTGCTTGAGTTGTTCAGACCAAATACCTTTCTTTCAGTTCTTCTTGCAAAACTCTTTGCTTTGTACACTACCATAGCCATCTGATATTTAATATCATTTTCTTCAATATCATCAGGATCAACTTATAATAAGTCATCAACCAAGATATTTGGTGCAGTTAATCTACATGCAAAAAAGGCTTCATAACTGTTCCTAAAAGAAGTAAATAGAGCCAGGTGCTCTTCAGCTATTTGAATGCTTTATTTTTTAGGTTAAGAACTTTGAGTATGGCCGCCCATATATGCTAACAACTTCTGCTTCATAATTGTTCCTAAAAGAAGTAAAGAAAGAGGAAAGTGTCTTGAAAGAAAGTAAAAGGAACATAAGTGGAGGGACTAAAGTGAAAAAAGGACAAAACTCAAATATTTTAATAATACTTTGAGTATGGCCGCCCATATATGCTAACAACTTCTGCTTTTGTCGACCAAAAGAAAAGAAGAAGTAGAATAAGAAGTAGAGTTCTTTGGTTTTAGAGAGAGAAAGAAGTTGTTCTTGGCCTAGGTAAGTAATTCTTGTCTAATTGGTTCGGTTATGATGGGTTTTTGACCATGTAAATCGAGTTTTACATGTTCTTATGTGTTTATGAGTGTGTTTGGGTTATGTGTTATTGGTGTCTAGGTGTTAGAAACATCAAGATTTCTCAAATTTGAAGGAGTTATGTGTGGAAGCAGTCAAGGTAAGTTCTACACCCTGGTTTTGTATGTTCTTAAACTCTTTTAGGGCTAAAAATGCATGTAACAATGTTTTACAAACTGTTATGCATGTAACCGTATGTATTTGTGTATGTATTCGGATGTTTATGGTTGTAGGTTTGTTGTAAATGCTTAAAAACTTATTCGGACTAAAAATGTTTAGAAACATGTATAAGTATGGTCCATGCGCCTCAACAGTGGCCCATGAGCCTAAAATTTGACTTAGAAAATATAAGTATACCTCATGTGCCCAAATAGTGTCTATGCGCCAAAGTTATTTGTGAAAATATGCTAAGTAATAGCTCACGCGCCCAAACCGTACCCCATGCGCACCCAGACGCCTAAGTGTAGGTCATGCGCCCAAATAGTGGTCATGCGCCCGAAGTGGCTCATGCGCCTAAGTGTTCATGCGCCTAAGTAAGACTCATGTGCCTGCATAGTGCCAATGCGCCTAGACTGTTTTTACTTAGAAAATTTCTGGCTTATGCACCTGAAATCTCCCATGCGCCTATTTTGAACTTAGAGTTTTCTAAGGGTCTTAAGAGACATCTGATTAAGATAGACACTGATGTGATGTGATGGTCTATGGTTAAAGTATGTATGATGATGTGATGTATGTTATGATATGCATTTGTGTATGATCTGTTATTTTTTAATGATTTTCAAAATGTATATATTATATTAAATACGTTACGTATTATGTTATGACTTTACGTAGTATGACGTATGTATGAATGAGCGTAAAGTATAACGTAATAAAGTGAAAGATAACAAAGATGAAAAGTGGAATGTAATGAACGAAAAAAAGGCTTGCAAGCAAATAAAAAAGAGGTGCACGACCATGTTGTCGTTAGCTCAACTGTATGTGGTTTAAATAACCCGAAGGATGCATACAGGGTCAATCATTGAGATTGACTGGACCCTTGTGGCATACCCTAGGTGACTGGGTCAGCTTCGTGCATAATGTTCAGGGTCTATTTGTAGACCTCAGGGCCAGCATCAGCTTCGTGCACAATGTTCGGGGTATTGCACATTGGTCCGGATGAAAAGGAGAGATGACATGCCCTAGGTGACTGGGTCAAGTTCTTGCATAATGTTCGGGGTCTATTTGTAGGCTTCAAGCACAACATCAGCTCTTTGCACAATGTTTAGGGTAATGTACATCAATCCGTATGAAAGTAAAAGATAATAAAAAGTATGAACAAAAGTATGTGAATGAAAGTAAAAGATAGTGAAAAGTACAAAACGAAAGTATGTATATGAAAGTGAATGTTAATGAAAAGAATGAAACGAAAGTATGTATATGAAAGTGAATGTTAATGAAAAGAATGAAAAAAAAGTATGTGTATGATGATGAAAGATAACAATGAAAGTACGAAAGAATGAAATAAATAATGAATGTGGTTTGGATGTACGTATGATGTGTAGTAGCGTACGAAAGTAATGAATATTATTTAAGAAGTATATTTGCATATATAAAACAAACAAGGTATTTTAATACTTACAAAACTAGAACTCACTCAGCAATGCTGACATTTATGCATTTTCAGTTAACGGGGAATTTTGCTGAGGATGGCACAAGGGAAGGCTACTCGGCAGGGTAAGACTGGCATCAATTCACGCATAATATTATTGTTGTTTTGTAATAAAATTAAATGATGCTTTTGTAACTTAAATAATACTGAATTGCTTAACAACTATATTTATCAATGAAATGAATGGTTTTTGTTAATGTAATTCCGCTGCTAATCTTATGAAATATGTATTGCTTTATGCACTAACGCGATGATTGTCCAACTGTAAGCGTTTCGGGAACGAGGCCTTACTAGTTGGTATCAAAGCTAAAGTTTAGGTGAATTGGGTTAAATATTTTCAAAAACCTAATCTTAAACTGAGAATGGGACTAAAGGAAAAGGATGCCAGCCCGAGTAGCTATATGCCAATAGGTATTTCTTTTCCCAATGTTAATTGGAGTTATGTGCATGTGCTATTTGATTATGTGCTCATAGTAGATTTAGATACCGATGTAGTCAGGATAGGAAATGCTTGGGATGTGAAGAGTAAAGTAAGTGGCTAATCACAACTGGCCACTGTAATTAAGGATTTACTATACTTAACATAAACTGGGCTATTACCTTGAATGGTCATGTTAGTGTTTGAATCTTATAGTGATTAGAAAATGGTTGGAGGTAGATCGTCTAAGGCCTCTAGGGGTGGAGTACATGGTGGACGTGGTGCTGAACCTCGCTTTACGAGGAATAGGGCTAAAACTACTAAGAGGACACGTGATGAGCCTGAGATCCATCACCAGGAAGGTGGTGATGAGAGTGCAAACTTAAGGGCCTTGGTGAAAGAGGCAGTAGTAGAGGAGGTGCATCAAGTTATGTAGACGATTCTACCGTCTGTGGTGACTAAAGTGATTAAGGCTGTGAGGGAAAACAAAAAGAAATAGAGGAAGGAAAGGAGGAAGACCACTGGGGGAGGAGAAAGAGAGCAATCGAAGACTAAGACGGTTGTCTTGAGTGAGGAGGAGGAGGAGGAAGAAGCGGTGCCAGAAACTGCATGGGATTGTAACTATAGGGTATTTCAAAGATGCAAGCCCCCAACATTCGATGGAAATTGAAATGCTAGTGCTACTCACCGCTGGGTGAGAGAGATGGAGGCAATGTTAGAGATTAGTGAGTGCAGGGAGGATCAAAAGATAAAGTTTTCCACTCACTCTTTCATTGACTCAGCTCTGTGTTGGTGGGATAATATTGTCCAAGCTGAGAGTAGCAGGGCCATCGGGAGAATGAGATGGGAAGAGTTAAAGAAGTTGGTAATTGAAGAATCTGTCCTCACCGGGAACTCGACAAGATCGAGAGGGAGTTCTAATAGCTTGAGACAGGCACCATGACACACCAGCAATACACCATGAAGTTTAATGAGATGGCAAGGTTGGTGTCAGATCAGGTGATGCTGGTGTCAAAGAAGATCAAGAAGTACATCCAAGGATTGCCAGCTGACATCCGCAGATTGCTACCCGAACGGGTACCTTTCGGTCGGTGATAGACCTGGCGGGTAGGCTGTATGATGAAAGAGAGGAGTCGGTAGTGGTTGAGGTGAAAAATCTTAGTGGTGATGACAAAAGCTGGGGCAGGAAACGGTTTGGGCATGGTGGTTTCACCCCAAATAGCAGAAGGCGAGGGTTGATGATCGACGGGTGGTTGCAGCAGGCTCAGGGACGAAGAGGTGCGGTAAGTGTGGGAGAGAGCATACTGGCGAGTATAGGCTTAGATTAATTGTCTGTTTCAAGTGCGGGAACTCTGGTCATATCACTAAGGATTGTAGGGTGGCGAAGTGCTACAACTGTAGTGAAGTAGGCCACCTGAGTCGGGAGTGTAAGAAGTCAAGGGCCGAGAGTTCTGGAGCGAAGAAGGGAACAGAAGATGGAGGACAGAGGGCAACTGCTACAGCATTCAGACAGAGGGCAACTGCTAGAGCATTCATGATGACGCAGGAGGAGGCCAGGGTAAATCCCCATGTCGTGTCAGGTATGTTTCTAGTAAACCAAACTTGTGCCTCTGTATTATTTGATTCTGGTGCTATTAGGAGTTTTATTTCTAATTCTTTCTATGCTAAGTTTCCTGTTAGTAGTAGAAGTATCGATGAACCTATTGACATAGAAACTGTTATTGGTAAGTCAACTAGAATTTCTGATATAACAGAAAACTACAACATAGAACTAGAAGGCCATAGGTTTTCTGCTAAATTACTTATGATGCCCCTAGGCGGATTCGATGTAGTACTAGGGATGGATTTGTTAGCAGCCTATGAAGCAAACATCATGTGTCGCAAGAAGATGATTCGATTAGTTTCGCCCTATGGAAGTTCCATGACGATTTATTATGATCGCATTACTACGGTTCCTAAGGTGATTTTGATGGTGGTGGTAGAGAAGTGCATGAGACGTAGATGTAATGCCTACCTGGCTTACGTAAAGGATGTGGACACATTGGTACAACAACTGTCTGATGTACCAGTTGTATGGGATTTCCCGGATGTGTTCACTTAGGATTTATCCGGTGTGCCACCCAACTGTGAGATCGAGTTCTAGATTGATTTGATACCCGGTGCCTAACCTGTTGCTAACGCACCGTATCGTTTAGCTCCATCAGAGATGAAGGAATTGATGGCTCAGTTGAAAGAGTTGTTGGATAAGGGGTTTATTTGACCGGGTATCTCACCATAGGGTGCTCCTGTTTTGTCTGTAAAGAAGAAGGATGGTAGTATGAGGACGTGTATCGACTACCATGAGCTGAACAAGTTGACGGTGAAGAATTGTTACCCATTATCAAGGATTGACGACTTGTTTGATCAGCTCCAATATGCTAGTTGGTTCTCAAGGATAGATCTCCGATCTGGCTACCATCAGTTGAAGGTGAAAGAGCGAGATATTTCTAACACATCTTTTCGCACACACTACAGACACTACGAGTTTCTCGTTATGTCTTTTGGTCTAACTAACATGCTAGCTACCTTTATGGATTTAATGAACTGAGTATGTCGGTCAATGATAGATAAATCAGTGATTGTGTTTATTGATGATATCCTGATTTATTCGAGGAATGAGGAAGAACATGCCGGCCACATACGCGAGGTATTGGATACACTTAGAAGAGAGAAGTTGTATGCTAAGTTCTCTAAGTGTGCTTTTTGGTTGCGTAAGGTTCAGTTTCTAAGTCATGTTGTTAACGCCGAAGGAATTATGGTGGACCTGGTAAAGGTTGAGGCAGTGATGCAATGGAAGTATCCAAAGATGCCATCCAGGATTTGCAGTTTCTTGGGTTTGGCGGGTTATTGCAGGAGATTCATCCAAGACCTTTCCAAGATAGCTTCTCCATTGACGAAGTTAATCCGTAAAGACGTGAAGTTCGTATGGGGTCAAGCACAAGAGAATGCTTTCGAGGAGTTGAAGACGAGATTGACTCAAGCTCCTGTCTGGACGTTACCCGAAGGAAGCGAGGACTTGGCGGTCTATTCGGACGCTTCCTATTCGGGATTGGGTTGCGTGCTGATGCTACGAGGGAAAGTTATATCCTACGCATCCCGACAGCTAAAAACCCATGAATTCAATTATCCCACCCCTAACTTAGAGCTAGTAGTTGTGGTCTTCGCGTTGAAGATTTGGAGGCACTACTTATACGAGACGAAGTGCACCATCTTCACGGACCGCAAGAGCTTAAAGTATTTCTTTGAGCAAAAGTATCTCAATATAAGGCAGAGGAGATGGTTAGAGCTCATCAAGGATTATGACTTTGAGATCTATTATCATCCGGTAAGGCCAACGTTGTGGCCGATGCCCTTATCCGAAAGGAGAGACCCGAGCCGATACGGGTAAAGGCTTGTCAGTTGGTTATGACCGCCGACGTGATGACACAGGTGAAAGAATTTAAAAATGAGGCGTTGAAAGAAGATTGCCTTAATTCCGAAAGAATGAGAGGTATAGTTACAGAATTAGGAGAAAATACCCACGGAGTTAGAACCCGCTTCGGGCGGATGTGGATCCCTCGTTACGGAGACCTCGGGGGCAAATTATGGATGAAGCTCGCAAGACTAGATACTCGATTCATCCCGGTGCCACGAAGATGTACCAGGACATGAAGAAAGATTACTGGTGTCCGGAAATGAAGCGTGATGTAGTGGAGTATGTGAGTAAGTGCCTTACTTGTTTGCAAGTGAAGGCAGAACATCAGAAGCCATACGAGAAGATCCAACCATTGGATATACCCAAGTGGAAATGGGAGCACATCACCATGGACTTCATAATGAAGCTACCTTGTACGGTGAGGGGGTACGATACCATTTGGGTGGTAGTTGATCGTCTGACAAAGAGTGCGCACTTCCGACCAATCCACGAGACATACTCATTCAAGAGACTGGCGGATATGTTCATCAAGAATATTGTAGCACGTCATGGTGTACAGTGTCTATTGTGTCAGATCGTGACACTCAGTTTACATCCAAATTTTGGAAATTATTTCATGATGCGATAGGTACGAGGCTACATATTAGCATGGCTTATCATCCTCAGATAGATGGTCAGTCTGAGAGGATGATTCAGATGCTAGAGGATATGCTTTGAGCATGCGTGATCGACTTTGGAGGAAGTTGGGATGTTCACTTACCGTTAGTGTAATTCTCATACAAAAACAGCTATCATGCCAGCATTGGTATGCCTCCTTATGAGATGTTATACAGTAGGAGGTGTAAGACACCCATATGTTAGGGTGATATCGGGCAGAAAAAGTTGGGAAGTATCAAGGTGATCGAGGGTAGGACAGACAAAAGTTAAAAAAGATCAAAGTCTTTATGAAGGCAGCCAAGGATAGGTAGGAGTCGTATGCCGATAAGAGGTGTTGGCCGATTGAATACAACGTGGGTGATAGAGTCATTTTGAAGGTATCGCCTTAGAAGGGGATTATCCAATTCAAAAAGCAAGGCAAACTGAGCCCGAGGTATATAGGACCTTTCCAAATCATCACACGAGTAGAAGAGGTGGCCTATCGATTAGAACTGCCTGATGAGTTAAGTGGAATTCATCCGACATCCCATGTATCTCATCTAAGAAAGTGTTTATCCCATGAAGATATGATTATACAACTGGAGGATATCGAGATGGATGAACGGCTCAATTATGTAGAGCAACCAGTGGCAATCATCTATCGGAAGAAGAAGAGATTGAGGAATAAAGTGGTTCCACTTATGTGTGTGTAGTGGAAACACCGAAAGGGTTCTGAGTCTATGTGGGAGACTGAGGAAGAAATGAGACAACATTACCCATAATTGTTTGAAGAGTGACAGGTTTCGGGGACGAAACCTCTTTAAGGGGGGGTAGACTTGTAACACCCTAGAATTTTGTCAAAATAAAAGAAAGAAAAAAATAATAAGAAAAGAAAGAGGAAAGTATCTTGAAAGAAAGTTAAAAGAATATAAGTGGAGGGGCTAAAGTGCATAAAGGACAAAACTCAAATATTTTAATAATACTTTGAATATGGCCCCCCATATATGCTAACAACTTCTGCTTTTGTCAACCAAAAGAAAAATAGAAGAAGAAGAAGCAGAGTTCCTCGATTTTAGAGGGAGAAAGAAGCTATTCTTGGCCTAGGTAAGTAATTCTTGTATAATTGGTTTGGTTATGATGGGATTGATCATGTAACCAAGTTTTACATGTTCTTATTATAGGGTTTGTTAGAACATAAAATCATAGTTTAATCATTTAAACTTTCTGAAAACGCAGAGGAAATTTAGCATTATAACTTTGTTTATAAGCTGAAAATTATGTTCATTAGATGACCATATTAATGTATAAAACAAACCCAAAGAACAAAGGATCATTTATGTGAATAAACAAGCTACGAACATATGTAAATGCACATAAAATCACAGCTACATTGAGCTATGATTACTACCTTTCAGCAGCTCCAAAATTGACCAAAGAAAGGTAGAGATGATGTCCAAAGTTCAGCCAAGACTTCAAGGATAGAAGTCCTCAAGCTAGTATACCCCAAGCTCCTTGCAAACACACCTTCTTGTTAGGTAGAAAACACCAAAAACAACTTCAAAACCCAGCTCAAAACCCTCCTGTTCACTGCTGCTGAAACCGTAGGTTGAGAGAGAGAGAGAGAGAGAGTGAGCTAATTCTTTGTTGTGTTTCATGTATGTGATTGTGAGAAAGAGAGATCTACATATCCACTAGTTAGTGGAGGAGACAAAACATGCATGTGTGTTGTGTAATCAAGAGAATAAGTTGGTTAAAACAAGATGCATGTGTGTCTCCCACTTGCTAAATGGGACGGTCACATGGTCAACATTAGATGGTTTTTCTTTTAATTAAACACACACACATATGTCTAGTCTTGTAACAATTAACCATTTAATTGTATAAGTAGTATACTCTCATTATTATTTGGTGTTATACAACTAATTTAAATAACACTTCAAATAATATTATTGAACAAAATATCCTAATAAATTGTTCCATCTCATATGCAACTTATTTAGAAAACCCATTTTCTAAATTGGTGTAAATATTTAATTGCATGATCATATCATCAATTAAATATTTAATTGGTGTTTGCTAAGCTTGTTATTGGGTATAACCCGACTTGGATCATAACGTACTAACCACATCAATATTCTATGTGTCTTGGGCATATAGAATCCTACAATCTCCCACTTGCCCAAGATTCATAGAAGATTGATGCAAGCAGTAAATACCACCTAACAACGGTTTACTACCCTTAATATGCATGACTTATCGCCATTCAATAACATCATTCCATTCAAGTACCCTACTTGAAATGATTTAGGTGAATCAATCATCTATCCTTTTATTACAGATGTCATGTTAAATCCAAGGACATAGAATGATCATTCCTGTTGATTTAACTTAACCAGGCCTTAGACATCTAACTCTCAACGAATAAGAGGAACAAATTCCATCTTGACTACATACGTTTCTCACAAACACCTCGTGTTATACCTGAACATACCCTTATGTACTGTCCACTATTTCAGGATAGTGAAGGATTAGCTCAAGGTATAATACTTGGTGAATATCAAAACCCAATATGTATCTCAGGTCGGAGGATACCAAATGATATTCGCCTTTACTCAAATTTACTTATGATCAATCAATAAGATTCCATGTAGTAAAATTTAAGATGCGGGTTAGTCCAATATTTGTATCCCATAAATATCTATGAACCTTGGTAGCAACCCATTGCTCTATATTCATCCTTATGAATATCAACCAATCCAAGTTCATAATAGTCTTACCCTCACACTTGTTCCCACAAGTCTGAACGACTACGGACATTTAGAGTAAACAATTTACTCATGGATTAAACATAGTAAATTGGAACATTAATTGAAACATTATAACCAAATAATTTTACTCAAATAATAAAGAGTTCCACATATCCAAATACGAAATTTGATCAAGTCCAATCACTAGAATATCGAAGTCCTAAGGCACAAGTATGACTTTCATGCTTTGACCTATCTAGGAGCTTCGTGAATGGATCCGCAATGTTTTGATCGGTATGAACTTTGCGAATACATATCTTCCCCTTTTCAACTTCATCCCTTATGTAGTTGAATCTCCGTTCAATGTGCTGAGTCTTTTGATGAGCACGAGGTTCCTTGATTTGAGCAATCGCACCTTCGTTGTCACAAAAGATCTCTATGGGGTCTTGAATGGTAGCAACAACCCCTAGATCAGCAATGAACTTCCTAAGCCACGTAGCTTCTTGAGCTGCCAATGAAGCGGCGATGTATTCTGATTCTGTTGTAGATAGTGCCACTACATCTTGCTTTGAGCTCTTCCAAGAGACTGCTCCTCCATTCATAATGAAGACATATCCCGACTGTGATCGAGAATCATCTCGATCAGTTTGGAAACTTGCATCCGTGTAACCCTTTACAACGAGCTCCTCCTCACCAGATCCATATATTAAGAACATATCCTTAGTGTTTCTAAGGTATTTCAAAATACTCTTAACAGCCATCCAATGACTATTACTAGGATTCTGTTGATATCTACTTGTCATGCTTAGAGCACATGACACGTCTGGCCTAGTACATATCATTGCCTACATGATGGATCCTATAGCAGATGCATATGGGACTCCATTCATTCTTTCTTGTTCAACCTTTGAACTAGGGCATTGAGATGAGCTCAATATAGTCCCCTTTTGAATAGGTACCAAACCTTTCTTAGAATTCTCCTTCTTGAACCTTTTCAAGATCTTTTCAATGTATGTACTTTGGTTTAAACCTATTAACCGCCTTGATCTATCTCTATAGATCTTTATTTCTAAAATATAGGTGGCCTCACCAAGATCCTTAATGGAAAAACAGCTTCCAAGCCAGGTTTTTACACCTTCCAAGGTTGGAATGTCATTTCCAATTAGTAGAATGTCATCGACATATAAAACAAGGAAAGTAATAATGCTCCCACTAGCTTTCTTATAAACACAAGCTTCATTAGCGTTTTTGATGAAGCCAAATTTCTTTACTTCATCATCAAAATGGGGATTCCAACTTCTTGACGCTTGTTTCAATCCATAGATTGATTTCTTTAACTTGCATACCTTGTTAGGATGTTTTGGATCGACAAAACCTTCAGGCTGTTTCATATGGACATCTTCCTCAAGATATCCATTAAGGAAAGCGGTTTTGACATCCATTTACCAAATCTCATAGTCATAATATGCTGCTATGGCAAACAATATCCTGATAGACTTTAGCATTGCCACGGGCGAAAAAGTTTCATCATAATCAACCCCTTGAGTTTGAGTGAAACCTTTTGCTACAAGTCTAGATTTATAGGTATCCAAGTTTCCATGCATATCAGTTTTCTTCTTGAAAACCTACTTACATCCAACTATCTTGGACTTAAGAGGTGGTGTAACCAATTCCCAAACTTGGTTATCATACATGGATTGCATCTCAACGTTCATGGCTTCTTGCCATTTGTCAAAATCAGGTTTTGACATTGCCTCATGGTATGTGGTTGGTTCATCCGAATCTACCACATAGCATCCATCCATGAAAAATCCATATCTCTCAGGAGGAACACTAATTCTACCAGATTTGCGAACGTTTTGTGTATCTTGATCATCCACATGATCATTCTCAACATCCTCATGTTGATTGCTAGTATCAACCAGTTGTGTATCATCTTGTGAATCTTAAACCTCTTCAAGTTCCACTGCTCTTCCACTAGTTTCTTCCGAAAGCAACTTAGTTTCCAAGAACTCTGCCTTTCGAGCAATAAACACTTTCTGTTCTGTCGGATCATAGAAATAATATCCAATACAATCTCTAGGATATCCAATAAAGATACACTTTATGGATCGGGCTTCCAGTTTGTTTTGAGTGTATTGCTTAGGATAAGCATAACACCCCCAAACTTTTAAATATGATAATGATGGAACCCTTCCATGCCATATTTCAAAAGGTGTCCTTTTCACTTTCTTGGTTGGGGCCATATTTAAAATATGGGCCGCGGAGAGCAACGCAAAACGCCAAAATGATAGAGGTAGTGTACTTCTAGCCATCATAGATCGAACCATATCCAATAGAGTCCGATTCCTCCTCTCAGACACACCATTATGTTGTGGTGTTCCAGGTGGAGTAAGTTGTGAGACTATCCCACAACCTCTAAGATACTCTTGAAAATCACTACTTAGGTATTCACCTCCTCTATCTGTACGAAGAATCTTGACCGTTTTGTTGAGTTGATTTTCTACTTCATTCTTGAAGATTTTGAACATTTCAAAAGATTCATGTTTGTGTCTTAACAAGTACACATACCTATAAAGACTATAGTCATCAGTAAAGGTAATGAAGTATCTTTCATCATTCCTAGTTATTGGTTTAAAAGGTCCACATACATCCGAATGTATGATTCCTAATAAATCCTTTGCCCTTTCATTAGTCCCATTAAAAGGGGCCTTTGTCATTTTACCTTGTAAACAAGACTCGCATACATCAAATAAATCATTTTCATTTGTTTTCAAAAGACCATTCTTTTGGAGTTTTTGCATATGATTCTTGTTTATGTGACCAAGGCGACAATGCCAAAGGTAGGAATCACTCAAATCTAATTTGAGCCCTTTGGTGGTTGCTTGGTACATTGAGCTATCATATGTTGTGTTTTCATGAATCAATTCATAAATACCATTACAAGGTATAGCTTTAAAACAAAACATATGATTGAAAGAAACATGAATATCATTGTCAACAAACTTGAAATCGTAATCACATTGTCTTAAACGGGAAACTGAAATAATGTTCCTAGTCAAACTAGGAGCATACAAAACATTCTTTAAAATAACTTCCCAACCACTTAGAAGCTTCAAAATGTAGTCTCCTTGGGCTTCCACGTGAACCTTTGCACCATTCCCCATGAAGAGACTAATTTCCCCTTTTGCATAATGCTTACTTCTTTTGAACCCCTGCAACAAATTGCAAATATGAGTTCCACATCCGGTATCTAATACCCATGTGTTATAAGAAATAACATTTAGCTCAACATGTATCATAAAGATTGTACCTGAGGATTGCCCCGCATCCCTCTTTGATCTCAACGCTTTGAGATAGACCGGACAATTGCGTTTCCAATGGCCTACCTCACCACACTCAAAACACGGGTCATCATGAGCAACCTTTTGCTTCTTTTCTTTCGGTTTAGGCGGTTCCATTTTTGTTTTACCCTTACCCTTCACTTTGACGTGCCCCCTCCCTCTTGCAACACTTGACCTAGGGTCGGGGGGTGCCTCTTCCTACTACCTCCTTCATTGATCGTAAGGACCGGTAGAACCTTTCTACTCATGCCCGCCTCGGCTGTTTTGAGCATTGAGTGAAGCTCACCAATGCTCTTGTCCCATCCATTCATGTTATAGTTTATAACAAAGCTATCAAACTTCTTGGCTAGAGAGTTGAGGATCAAATCCGTTGCCAACTCATTGGACACACGACAGTTAAGCCTTTCGAGGAGATCAATCTGGCTCTTCATCTTAAGAACGTAAGATGACACCGATTGGGTCTCGTCCATCCGACATGCATGGAGTGCTCGAACCGTTTCGAAGCGCTCCACCCTTGATTGTTGTTGGAACATTTCCTTCAACTAGGTGATCATGTCATAGGCATTGTGGTTCTCAAAGTCCTTTTGCAAATCAGGAATCATACTTGCTAGCATAAGACATGCGACTTGCACAGAGTCCTCGGTGTACTTGACCCACTCGGCAAAGGCCTCAACGTCATTTTCATCGGGTTGATCGGGAATGGGATCGTCTAACATATACGACTTCCTTTCTTGCTTGAGAAGATTCTCAAGTTTCGGTACCAATCCATGAAGTTCCCATAGTTTAGACATTCCTTTTCAAGGATTGTTCTTAGTGATAGGTTATGGACGGTCGGGTTTGTGTTGTTGTAGTTTGCGGCCATTCTACAAAATTTACAAAGTTCTTATTAGTAAATCTGAAAAATTACATTTTAATCATTAATACCCTTTACGTCTCATAGACAATTAATAATTAAAATCTAGAATCCAACGTTACATTTAAATATCGGTTAGGTGACCTTTATCCCTTTATTTAAATTAACAAGGTAGTCAACGTTTGACAATTGTAACCTATTACAATTTCTAGTGTATAGGATCGGTTAAACATCTTATGTTTGTTTGGCATGTTTATCCCATCAACACCCTTTGTACGTCATGCTTCGGTGATCCTAATGCATGATTTCCAAATTAAGTCGTCCTACTTAGACACACGTGTGGATTTGCTAATATTAGTGGTTAGGTGACCTTTATCCCATAAATATGGCAAACCCACCTCAAACTCATAAGTTCCCTCTAATGTGGTTAGGTGACCTTTATCCCACATCAAGTTCTCAAATGATTCGAGTGTTGTATAAGAGGATGGTTTTTGACTTATTTTAAAAGGGATTTGAATATTTAGAGGTTTCATAATTCTAGTTTAGAAAACTCTATGTACTTGTATTTGCATGCTTTCAAATACAAGATACCCTATGGTTCTTTTAACAAAACCCATTTTATTATAAAATCATTAATCCTTTTAATAACCTTTTATTAACTTTTAATGATTAAGAACCATCAATTTTCAGCTTGTTATGTTTGTTAATGAGTTTGTAATATATGTCCAAATATCAACCAAACAATCAAACAACAAACATTCAAACAAGCATAAATATATAAACATGAGTGCATAACCATAGCCACTAAGTTGACAACACTTGTTTGCCATCACAAGTGTTGTCATAAGGTCTTTCCTAAGGGTTTGTAATGACATATTATATGTGTCCATCGACTCCCACTTGAATCCATATCCAAATACTTCAAGGTCCATGTATTTGATGTCCATCTTTGGGTCTTCATCTTATGCATCTTCCTTTTACAAAAATTATATCCTAATGCATTTTCTAATAAAAGAAATGCACCTAATTTATTTATTACATAACCAGATGAATAAATAATTACAACCCAAATAATAAACATAAATATTACAACCCACTTGAATGAATTAAAACAACCATTCCAATCATCCAAATAACATAAGGCCAAAGGCTAGGTTATGCACACTAATAACCAATGATCATATCATCCAAATATTTTAAAGAAACCCCACTAAAACCATAAAATTTCAGCCAACATAAACTGAAATTTCAGGTTTTAAACATTGTCCAAACAATGTACATATCATCATATATATCTTTCAAGGTGTAATCACAAGCATGTGTGATATGACTTTGAAAGCTTGGGGGTTCATCATACAACAATATTTCAGACCTTAAAAGTATTATAATATCCCATAAAACAAAATTTTAAAGGATACTTTCAAGCATGCTATCCACATAACCGCCTCTAGATGCCATTGTAGGGTTTGTTAGAACATAAAATCATAGTTTAACCATTTAAACTTTCTGAAAACGCAGCGGAAATTTAGCATTATAACTTTTTTATAAGCTGAAAATTATGTTCATTAGATGACCATATTAATGTATAAAACAAACCCAAAGAACAAAGGATCATTTATGTGAATAAACAAGCTATGAACATATGTAAATGCACATAAAATCACAGCTACATTGAGCTGTGATTACTACCTTTCAGCAGCTCCAAAATCGACCAAAGAAAGGTAGAGATGATGTCCAAAATTCAGCCAAGACTTCAAGGATAGAATTCCTCAAGCTAGTATACCCTAAGCTCCTTGCAAACACACCTTCTTGTTAGGTAGAAAACACCAAAAACAACTTCAAAAACCCAGCTCAAAACCCTCCTATTCACTACTACTGAAACCGTAGGTTGAGAGAGAGAGAGAGCTGATTCTTTGTTGTGTTTCATGTATGTGATTGTGAGAAAGAGAGAGCTACATATCCACTAGTTAGTGGAGGAGAGAAAACATGCATGTGTGTTGTGTAATCAAGAGAATAAGTTGGTTAAAACAAGATGCATGTGTGTCTCCCACTTGCTAAAGGGGACGGTCACATGGTCAACATTAGATGGTTTTTCTTTTAATTAAACACACACACATATGTCTAGTCTTGTAACAATTAACCATTTAATTGTATAAGTAGTATACTCTCATTATTATTTGTGTTATACAACTAATTTAAAAAACACTTCAAATAATATTATTGAACAAAATATCCTAATAATTGTTCCATCTCATATGCAACTTATTTAGAAAACCCATTTTCTAAATTGGTGTAAATATTTAATTGCATGATCATATTATCAATTAAATATTTAATTGGTGTTTGCTAAGCTTGTTATTGGGTATAACCCGATTTGGATCATAAGTACTAACCACATCAATATTCTATGTGTCTTGGGCATATAGAATCCTACACTTATGTGTTTATGTGTGCGTTCGGGTTATGTGTTATTGGTGTCTAGGTGTTAGAAACATCAAGATTTCTCAAATTGGAAGGAGTTGTGTGTGGATGCAGTCAAGGTGAGTTCTAGACCCTAGTTTTATATATTTTTAAACTCTTTTAGGGCTGAAAAATCATGTAACAATGTTTTACCAACAATTATGTATGTAACTGTATGTATTTGTGTATGTATTCGATGTTTATGGTTGTAGGTGTGTTGTAAATGCTTAGAATGCAAAATATAAGTTAAGAACAGGTTAGAAAATAGATTGGGACTGAAAATGGTTTGGAAACATGTATAAGTATGGTCCATGTGCCTAAATAGTGGCCCATTAGCATGAAATTTGACTTAGAAAATATAAGTATACCTCATGCACCCAAATAGTGTCTATGCGACTAAGTTATTTGTGAAAATATGCTAAGTAATAGCTCATGCGCCCAAATAGCACCCCATGCGCCCAAATTTATGCCCAGATGCCTAACTGTAGGTCATGCGCCCAAATAGTGCCCATGCGCCTGAAGTGGCTCACGCGCCTAAGTGTTGATGCGCCTAAGTAAGGCTCATGCGCCTGCATAGTGCCAATGCGCCTAGACTGTTTTTACTTATAAAATTTCAGGCTCATGAGCCTAAAATGTCCCATACGCCCATTTTGAACTTAGAGTTTTCTAATGGGTTTTAAGAGACATGTGATTAAAATAGACATTGATGTGATGTGATGGTCTATGGTTAAAGTATGTATGATGATGTGATGTATGTTATGATATGCATATGCGTATGATGTGTTATCTTTTAACAGGTTTCAAAATGTATATATTTTATTAAATACGTTACGTATTATGTTTTGACATTACTTAGTATGACGTATGTATGAATGAACGTAAAGTATAACGTAATGAAGCGAAAGATAACAAAGATGAAAAGCGAAATGTAATGAACGAAAGAATAGCTTGCAAGCAAATAGAAAGGAGGTGCACGACCATGTTGTCGTTAGCTCAACTGTGTGCAGTTTAAATAACTCAAAGGATGCACACAGGGTCAAACGTTGAGATTAACGGGACCCTTGTGGCATACCCTAGGTGACTGGGTCACCTTCATGCACAATGTTCGGGGTCTATTTGTAGACCTCAGGGCTAGCATCAGCTTTGTGCATAATGTTCGAGGTATTGAATATTGGTCCGGATAAAAGGGAGAGATGACATGCCCTAAGTGACGGGGTCAGCTTTGTGCACAATGTTCAGGGTCTATTTGTAGACCTCAGGCCCATCATCAGTTTGTGCACAATGTTGGGGTATTGTACATCGATCCGTATGAAAGTAAAAGATGATGAAAAGTATGAACGAAAGTATGCGAATGAAAGTAAAATGTTGGACCAAAAGAACCAATGAGCCAAGATCAGGAAACCTCTAAGTCCCACATGACATCACAACAACTGCTGAAGACTCCCATCAGCTGTTCTGACAAAGTCTGAAGAATCAACAGCTGAAGTTCAAAGAACTGAAGTACAACAGCTAAAGATCCCAAAGTACTGAAGATAAGTACTGAAGTCTAAAGTACTGATAAACACAAGTACTGAAGACTTCAAGTACTGAAGACAAGTGCTGAAGATCAAGTCTGAAGAACTGAAGAACTGATGAACAACTGCTGATGCACAAAGTCTGAAGACAACGACTGAAGACATCAGCTGATGACAACTACTGAAGTCATCAGCTGATGAATCATCTGAAGACCAAAGTCTGAAGACCAAAGTGCTGAAGTTTCAGAGTTTGTCACAACAGCTGAAGAAGTCTTCTTCAGTTGTTATGATGGTTTATTTCTTTTCAGTAGTTTTATGTTTTTCATTTCAGTAGTTTGTACAACAGCTGAAGAGTTTGTTCTTCAGCTGTTATAGTTCAGTAGTTGTAAACGACTGAAGAGTTTGTTCTTCAGTCGTTGTAGCTTTTCAGTAGTTTCCTTTTCAGTACTTGTAATAGGTAGAACACTTAGGAAATTTTGTAAGAAGATGTCAGCTGTTGTGACATCTTCAGTAGTTGTGTTCTATCAGTAGTTAGTTAAATAATTGTTTAATGTCAGTGGAATCTGACAACAGTATGGGTCATTTGCCTATAAAAGGGCAGTGACCTGAATGTATTCTACGCCGAAACATGTGAAATAAACGAATATTATTCCTTTTAAGGCAGAATTATTCTCTCTCTCTACTTTTGGTTTGCATGCAATATTCTTTATGTTCTTGCTTTAATTGCTAATATTCATGCTAAATCCGCTGCGAATATAATCTAATTGATCAAACTAGAGGCTGAGATCCTAACAAATGGTATCAGAGCAGGTTAATCATTGATCGATTTCACTATTGATCATTTGAAACTGCTCTTTTGATCTCTAAGTTTGATCGAATTAGCAATTTGCAAGAATTAGCTGTAGAGAGAGAGATTCTGTTTTTCTGGCCAAAAACTTGAGGTTCTCTGGTGGTTTTGAGCTATATTTGTTTTGTTTAAACTTGAGTTTGACTAATAACTGAGATGACTACACCAACAAACGATCCTCACAATACTGGTTCCTCAACCAAGCCTCTGATGCTTGTGAGGAATGAGTACAACATATGGCAAAGATGTATGCTTCACCACTTGTCTGTCAACAGTGCTGGTTGTTGGAAGTCAATGGTGCATGGACCATACAAGCCTATGGTGAGCGTCCCTGAATCTAATGAACAGGTTCCAAAGAAACTGAACAATATTCGGACGAAGATTTAAAGCTGTTCGAGATTGATGCTAGAGCCCATGGAATTTTAGCCATGGCTATTCCAAATGAGATTTACTCAGGGCTTTTGCATAATGAGACTGCTCATGACCTATGGGTTGCTCTAAAAGAACAATTTGGAGGAACTGATTCGGTCTTAGCAAACAATAGGGAAATCCTCGCCCAACAATATGAGACATTCTCATATAGAAAGGGTGAGACTCTGACCCAGCAGTTTGAGCGGTTCTCTTGTTTGATTTCTGAGCTGAAGATGGTCAAACAAGAGTACTCCAACAGCCAGATAAACAACAGGTTCCTCAGATCACTGCCTGAGAGATGGGACACTTATACCATTGTCCTACGCTCCAGTACAAATCTGGAAACTCTATCTCTCACCCAACTTCATGGGAAACTGCTCACTTTTAAGAGAGAGATAGAGCAAAAGAGAAAGTTGTCCACCTCTGGCAAGCTCGCTGATGACTTTGTTCAAGGAAATGTGCCTTGATAAGTCAGGAGTCAGAATATGCTTCATCAGAAAGTTCTTATGATGAGCATATTGATTTCTCTACCAACTCAGAACAAGCTTTTGTTGGTGTTAGTAGTGGTTCAGGAGGCAGCGGTGATAACTGGTGCTTTTGATGGATGATTTGAAGGGCATTCCAGATGATGATCTGGAGGAGATGGATATTTTGAGCCAAATGGCAATGATCAATATCAGATCTCAAAAGTTCTACAAAAGAACTGGTAGGAAATTCCCTGGTCTCTCTGGCAAAACCAAAGTTGGTTTTGACAAGAGCAAGTTGAGGTGTCACAAGTGCCAAAGGCTTGGACACTTTGCTAGAGAGTGTAGATCATCTGGATCTAACTCCTCTGCACCCTTTGTGACTTTTCCGAGCAATAGCTCACAGCACAGAGGGCAACCTTCCTCCAGTTCTGGTCATCCATCACAAGCACAGGCGTCACCTGCTTATTTTGTGCCTCAGGGGTATATGCCATACTCTTACCCCTGCTACTACATGCCTCAGTCCAGTCAAACTCAAGCACATTCTGCTCAACCACCACAGGCTCTTCCTGAGCCTCAATCTTCCCCATCTCATCATCAAACACAACCTCAACAACACAGCTTCTTCACCCCAGGAGTTGTTGACTGGAGTAGTCTACCAGATGATCTATCTGGTCAGGAACAACTACTCCAAGGTGCTGGTCAACATGGTGGTAATAGTCCTTTTGGAAATCTTGCTCTGATGGCCCTTGAGTCTGCTGAGGGGTCATCATCCAATGCCTCATCACAGGTATCATCTGAGGCCAAAGCCAAGCTTTGTTCTGAATCATGCATAGCAGCATTTGCTTCTATTAGAGAAGCAAATGTAGCTTTAATAGATAAAAATCTTGAGCTAGAGCACACTATTTCCAAAAGAAAAGCTGATTTTGAGGTTGTACTAAAAGAGAAAAATGATGAGATTTACAAGCTTAAATGCCAAATCAAAGATGATAAAGCTAGGGAAGATGTACTCCTAGAGAAGTACAGAGACCTCAAGGAAACTCTTGCAAACACCCAAGTAGAGTGTGATCGATGGGTGCAATCATGCAAGGGTTTTGAAATGCTTCTTAAGAAGCAATCAGCTTCCAATGTGAAGTTTGGGATTGGTTATAATCACACTGCTCCACCTACAGATTTCACTTCAAGAGCAGAAGTTGAATCTGATGGAGAGAGCAATAACCAATCCTTCTCATCATGTGACCTACTATCTTCTGATTCAGCATCATCAGAGATAGAAGTCAGCAACCAATCAGCAGATGCTACAAGAGCTGATGGTTCAAATGCTGACTGTCACATGATCAAAAAGTTGATCAACTCAGGTGTTGTCTCTAGAAGTACTGAAAGTACTAGAGAGCAAGTGATAACACTTGAAGTTCAAACCTCAACTACTGCCAGCACTGAAGAGAAGAAAACTGACAGTAGAAAAGGTTTGAAGACAACTAAAGAAGAGGTCAGGAAAGCAGGTACTAAAGGGAAGAAAACTGCTAGTACTGATAACAAACAGCTGAAGAACAAGTCTTCAGCAGTTTCATCTTCTTTGGTTGATGATCAACACAAGATGAAGAAGAAGCCATGTGAGATATGTGGCTTGTTCAATCATCTTACTGATGATTGCTGGTACAAAAGGGTTCCAAACTCAAACAACAGAGGAAATTAAAGAGCAAATAAAGAAAATGAAAAATGAGTTTGAAACCAAGTTTGTACTAGCAACATCAAAGCCTGAAATCCCTAAGCCCAAAGCTAAATCTAAAAAGAAAGTAGGGAATACTCAGGCAACAGCTGAGGTTGCTCAGAAAAAGATGGTACAACATAGGAATCCATCATCAGCAAACTCCAGTGTGTCTGAAGAGCTGAAAGCTTTATCACAAAGTCAGACACAACTGGTGATGATGGTTCAGCATCTAATGGGAAGAGTCAACCATTTAGATGCTCCTGTGTTGAAACCACAGAAAAGGAAGTCCAAGCCAAAGGGTTCCTCTTCTACACCATCTTCTTCACCTCAGGCTGTTACACATAACACACCTGTTAGTGTTGCACCTATAGTTGAGAACAGACCCAAAACCAAACAGGTTTGGGTCTCTAAAACTAACTAACATGTGGTTATGATTGCAGGGTTCTTCAACATGCCAAAAGAGCATCTGGTATGTAGACAGTGGAGGATCTATGCACATGACAGGAAGCAGCTCCCTTCTTAATGACTACTCTCAAGGAAAGAAGGGATTTGTCTCCTTTGGCAATGATGCAAAGGGTTACATCATCGGAAAAGGCTTTGTTTCCAATGGGGAAATAAGGTTTGATGATGTTAACCATGTGGAGAATCTCAAGTACAATCTCTTGAGTGTCAGTCAAATGTGTGATAAAGGCCATGTTGCCCTTTTCACAAGCCAGAACTGTCGGATTCTGTCATCCAAAGTTCTAAATTTGATTGACAAGGTGTTGGATGAATACACTCTCCTGAAGGCCAACAGGACAGGAAGAGTGTATGCCTTAGATCTTTCCAAAAAGATAGATCTAAAAGGTCATCCTTGCCTATTCTCCAAGGCATCTTCTCAAGAGTCTACTCTATGGCATAGAAGGCTGGGGCATGTTAATTTCAAGAACATGAATCAGTTGATAAGCCATGGTTTAGTAAGAGGATTGCCTTTGAAGGAGTTCAAGTGTGAAGACAACTGCACTGCTTGCTTAAAAGGAAAACAACACAAAGTTTCATTCCCTTCAATAGAAGAACCAAAGTCCACTGCCTGCTTGCAGCTCCTGCACATGGATCTCTTTGGTCCTGTCAGAGTGATGAGCATGGCAAAGAAGAAATACTGCCTGGTAATTGTGGATGATTATTCCAGGTTTGTATGGACTTTCTTCTTGCACTCTAAGGATGAAGCAGCCAAGACTATCATGAACTTTGTGTTATTTGTAGAAAAGCAGTATTCCCTACAGGTCAAGTGTGTGAGGAGTGACAATGGAACAGAATTTAGAAACCACATACTTGATGACTTCTACCTGTCCAAGGGAATTAAGAGGCAGTTTAGTATTCCTAGAACTCCTGAGCAGAATGGAGTGGTAGAGAGAAAGAACAGGACTCTCATTGAAGCTGCAAGGTCAATGCTGGCTGACTCAGGATTGCCACTAACCTTTGGGCTGAAGCTGTCAATACAGCTTGCTATGTACAAAATAGAACTTTAGTGAATAAGAGGTTGATGAAGACTCCTTATGAAATTCTTCATCATTTGGCTCCTCTAATTTCATTCTTTAGAGCCTTTGGGTGTCCATGTTTTATTCTCAACACTAGCAACCCACTCCAGAAATTTGCTAGTAAGGTGGATGCAGGGTATTTTGTTGGTTATTCATCAACTTGCAAGGCATACAGAGTCTTCAACTGTAGGACAAAAGTGGTTGAAGAAACTCTGCATGTTAAGTTCAATGAATCTCCAAAGGACAAGATTCCACAAAACCCTGTGGAGTTGTTTGATCTGGACATACTGCAATATGTTCCTTATCAGCCTCCAGCTGTTGAGCCTGTCAACAGTTCTCCACCTGGTGGTACTGATGATGATGTAGTCAGTACTCACCTCTTCAGGTTTAGTGACAACCTGCCTGAGTTCACTAAACCTGATGCTCCTGTAGCTTCAGCAGCCCCATCCACAACAAATGCTGATGAGATTTCTGCATGCTCTACTTCATTTGAGCTGCCATCTCCTACATGGTTCAGAATCTCCATCACCATTTGTTGCTGCTGAAAGTCCTACAAACACTTGCACTGACATTATAGTCTATCAAGAGCTGAGGAATCACCCCACATCTCAAATCATTGGTGATATCAATGCTGGAGTTTCAACCAGGAGTCAATTGTCCAATTTCTGCTTCTATGCTCTCTTCATCAGTCAGCAAGAGCCAAAGAACTATCATGTTGCTTTAAGAGACAATGGATGGGTTGAAGCAATGCAGCTTGAGCTTCTTCAGTTCAAGAAACAGCAAGTGTGGGAGCTTGTTCCTTTACCCAAGGGAAGTGTGCAATAGGCACCAAATGGGTATTCAGGAACAAAACAGATGATAAGGGCCAAATTGTCAAGAACAAGGCCAGGCTGGTTGTCCAAGGATTTGCACAAGAGGAAGGCATCGATTATGATGAGACCTTTGCTCCTGTGGCAAGACTGGAAGCAATCAGACTGTTCTTAGCTTATGCTGCCTTTCACAGTCTTAAGGTTTATCAAATGGATGTCAAAAGTGCCTTCTTATATGGAAAAATAAAAGAAGAAGTTTATGTGTGTCAACCACCAGGCTTTGAGGACAACAAACATCCTGATTGGGTGTACAAGCTTGATAAGGCTCTTTATGGGCTGAAGCAAGCTCCTAGAGCTTGGTATGAGACACTCTCAACTTTTCTTTTAGAGAATAAGTTCACTAGAGGCACCATTGATAAAACCTTATTCATCAAGACTGTGGGACAACATAAGCTCCTTGTTCAAATTTATGTAGATGACATCATCTTTGCATCCTCTGATCTAAAGTTGTGTGATGAATTTACAATGCTCATGAAGCAAAAGTTTGAAATGAGTGCTATGGGGGAATTACAGTTCTTTCTAGGTTTGCAAATCAAACAAAGGGATGATGGAATTTTCATCCATCAGTCCAAATACACCAAAGAGTTGTTGAATAAGTTTGATTTACAAACCTGTAAGCCCTGTTCTACTCCCATGAGCAGCATCACACAACTAGATGTAGATCAGAAAGGTAAAGCGGTTGATGAAACCCTTTACAGATGTATGATTGGGTCCTTGATGTACCTTACAGCTTCTAGACCAGACATCATGTTTGCAACATGTGTTTGTGCTAGATTTCAGGCTGCACCTAAAGAATCCCATTTGATTGCAGTCAAAAGGATCTTTAGATATCTGCAAGGTACCCAATCACTAGGTCTTTGGTATTCAACTGGGCATTCTTGCAAATTAGTTGCTTTCTCTGATAGTGACTATGCAGGATGCAAGGTCACCAGAAAATCCACTTCTGGTGGTTGCCAATTCCTAGGCAATTGTTTAGTTTCTTGGCAGAGTAAGAAACAAACATCAATTGCTACATCCACTGCTGAAGCTGAGTACATTGCTGCTGCAAGTTGTACATCTCAGATACTCTGGCTTCAGAACCAACTCTTGGATTATGGCATTACAGAGACTAAGACTCCATTATTAATGGATAGTGCTTCAGCTCTTTGCATTGTCAAAAATCCAGTCCAGCACTCTAGGACCAAACATATAGAGATCAGACATCATTTTATTAGGGATTGCTATGAAAAAGTCTGATTGATCCAAAGTTTGTGCCTAGTGCTGATGAGCTTGCAGATATATTTACTAAGCCTTTAGATAGTGCCACATTTCAAAACTTGGTACTAAGGCTTGGTATGCTGCAGCTCGAATAATTTGACCAATACTGATGCTCTCAGTTCACAAGTACTGATGAGCATTAGTATGCAAAGGTCAAATATAAGTACTGATGAGTAATTTAGTCTTCAGCATTTTCACAACTACTGAAGACTAAAAGGCTTCAAAGTACTGATGTACATTATTTGTTGAAAACAACTGATGTAGTGAGGTGGATTACAACTACTGATGTATCATTTTCAAACAAATAAGTACTGAAGAACAAATTTTGTTCACAAGTACTGATGTGTAATTTACACAAGTACTGAAGACAAAATTTGTTCACCAGCTCTGGAGTATTTCATCAGCACTTGTGAACATCTGATCACAAGAGCTGAAGGCATAAATACTCACAAGAGCTGAAGGGTCAATGAAACATCTGAAAGTCAGCCAAAGAGCTGATGAGTAAATGTGGAGGTCAGCATGAAACAACTGATTTGACGGAAACAGCTGATGAGTAATTTTACTCTTCAGCTGATGCCAACAGCTGCTGTTTCATACCCAAACAACTGAAGGACAAAACCATGTCTTCAGTAGTTTCACAACTACTGATGACTAACACCAAGTCCTCAGTTGTTTACAACAACTGAAGCAATACCATGTCTTCAGTAGTTCACAACTACTGATATCAGTAGTTCACAACTACTGAAGGCTAACACCAAGTCTTCAGTTGTTACAACGTCTGAAGACGAAAACTAGGCCTTCAGTAGTTTATAACTACTGAAGACTAATAACAAGTCTTCAGCCGTTTACAACATCTGAAGGACAAAACCAAGGTTTCAGTAGTTTCATCTACTAAGACTAACACCAAGTCCTCAGATGTTACAACCACTGAAGGTTAAAACCACGTCATCAGTAGTTTCAACAACTGATAACTAACACCAAACCTTCAGTAGTTTTCTTTCAGCCTTTTGCCATACCCTATAAATACCCAACCTTCAGAGCTTTTCATTCTCACTTGACCTAACTTTTCAAAAACCTCTGAAATTCCCATACACCATTAATGGCGGCCATGCAACTCAAACCTCGACACAACTGTGTCGCTCATCTCACCAAACCGCCATTCTGGGCCAAGTTTCATAATGCCGTCGATCTGATGACCGACTCACAATACCAGACGGCATTCCTCCTCAACCCCACCATATACACCGACTCCCTATCGGAGTTCTGGACGAACATCATCGTCCAAACCGGAGAGAATGATGGCGAGGTCTCTCTCCGGTCCTCCGTAAACAACCACCAAGTGGTTATCACTCCAGCTACTCTTCGAGAAACCTAAAGCTGGAGGATGCCACCTACCCAACCTCTTACCCCAAAGGCGCCCTCGATCTATGCTTCACTGCCAACGACTATCAGGGCGACCTCTCTGCCACCACCTTGTTGAAGAAACACTTCCCAGATCCCAACGACTGATCTTCCACATGGTGAATGTGTGTCTGGCTCCCAAAACTTCTTCATGGGACCAGATGTCAACAAGGTGGCAACAGGTATTGTATTCTATCCTTGAGAAACAACCCCTAAACTTTACTGATATTATATTTTGGGAACTCAGGGATATGGCCACAAAACCCATTTCTAACCGTTGGATCTTGTATCCTCGGTTTATAATGGCCATCATCCAAAGCCAGCTTCAAGCTGAGGGACTTGTTGGCACTGGAGTCCCTGCCATGGCTGTTCTAGCCGAGGTATACTCCAGGCACAACACCGACCACACACTCAAACAGGCTGGCCGGCTGCGAAAACCCACGCAGCAGGAACCCACAGCCTCCACCTCCAAATCCAAAGTCCCCACCAAGCCAAAGCCAAAAAGAAGCCCAAAAAGGCTACTCAGGGAAATGAGTCCCCTGAGGATGCCCCTGCAACACAAAGGCAGGATGTGGCTGCTGGTTCGATTCTCCCAGCAGCTACCACGACTCCACCCACCACAACCGCACAGGTTTCCTCTCAACAGGAGCCTGATGCAACCACAACTGGGGCACCTACACATCTGGGGTCTTTCTCACTTGAGGAGACTGCCATTGAAATGCACACTCCTCCCCATGTGCACTCTGCTTCTAGCCCATCTCCCACAGAAGCCGCCCCACAAAGTCCAACCCTAATGATTGCCAAAGTGTTGACCCACCTGAGCACTCCACCCTCTCCCCAGAAACCTGTTACAACTGGGGAGACTCCAACCGAAGAGAGGGTGGATACAAGTGCTGGTGGGAGCCCCCAACACAGAGAATCACATGTCCAATCTCCCAGTGTGGCTAGGGAGATAGGACAATCTGGTGAGGCTGCCACCTCCCCTGCATCAGCACATGAGCAGGGTGAAGCTGGTACAAGCAATAAGACCTCACCAGAGGCAAAATGCCGATGATGGATCCAATCCGGAGGCTGGAAGTCCCCAGTACCATGAACAAGGGGCACATGCTATTACTGAGCCACACTCAGAGCATGTACATCCTGATATTGTCAGGAGGTCAGGTGATTCAGTTCATACTGATGATGACCTGAGCTTCTTCTATGATGTAGTTGCTCACAACACTATCTTAGAGGATGAGATAAGCAGACTCAAAGAGCTGCTTGCTCAAATGACTCAAGATAGAAGTCCATCTGCCACCACCAACCCACAGATGGCACCTTCACCCGAAGGTCTCACATACACTGAGCCACTTCCACAAACTCAGCCACCAGCCCCTGCTTCTGGCACTAGCTCTCAGGGCTAGAACCCCCCTGAGCAGCTAGATGCTATCCTTCAGAAATCCCTGCCTCTCATCACACCCATAATCACAGAAATTGTGATGAAAATCATTGATGAGAGGCTTCCCACACATATCCAACCTCTGGTGGAGGTTGTTGTTGCTAAAGCACTTGCTGAGAGTCAAACCCCAACCAATGCACCCAAAAAGGGGGAGACCTCAGTGCAAGTTAAGAGGAAGAGGGGAGAGGAGGAGTTAGAAGTAGGTAGAAAGGAGGTGACTGAGAGGGAGAAGGTTCAGGAGCCCAAGGGGAAGGGGAGGGAGAAGGAGGAGAGAGTTGAAAAAGAAGTGACTGGAATCCAAAAGGATTTAGTGTCACTTATCAAAAGAAAGGAGAGAAGAGAGGAGAGGTGAGGGAGAGTGCTGATCCTGATCTAGCAGCCCTTGTCAAGGAGGCTGATGCTGAGCATAGCCAATCAATGGACTTTGTCATTGGTCAGCTGTTCAGGCAAGGCTTTGACAAGGACACTGCCTTGCTAGATCAGGAGATCAGAACATGGAGAGAAAGAGATTGAGTACCGATGGACTACTTATAGCCAAGAGGAAAGAAAGAAACTTGAGGCTATGAGTAGGTTCATTTCGAAGTACCTGGGCAGGCCAGTCCTTGATGTCAAGGCATGGACCAGGGACAGACTCTTGGCAATAACCACCAAGATCTGTTCGGCTGGTGATTTCACTAAGGGACTGGTCGCTGAGGCCCTCTCTGAAGCCGGTGCTGGGAACAGGACACTGCTAGTAAAACAGACCAAACCAGCCCTTATCTCTAGGTTACTAGCAGTGCCTGCCAACATTCCCACACTAACAACCCAACCACAACCCACAACCCACCATCAAAACCAACCCCTTCACCATCAAAACCCGCAGCCAATGATCCACCCTTGAAGAAGAAGAGAAGGGTGTTGAGGCTGCAAGAAGAAGAGGAGGAGGAGGATGAGGAGGATAGACTGCCTCTTTCAGCAGTCATCCCTCTACCAAAAGCCAAACCCCAAACCATCACTCCCACCTCACAGATGGACACTGTGAGGGTAAAGATAGAGGAAGAGGCACAACAGCAGCTTCATGATGCTGAAATGCTTAAGTCAATTGACCTAGCATATGCTGCCTCTACCTCTATCATGAATATGAAGAAAGAAGCTCTGAGACTCTTCACTCTCAAACAAACCTTCCAATATAACAAAGAGAGAGTGAGGACTTGGCCTGATCCTAGGGTGGCTCACAGGATCACAAAGAAAGATATTCCTGTGATGTACAAGAGCCAGATGAAGAGGATTGTAGATGAAGTAATCACAGTGGCTCTTGTAGTAACACCCTGGGAAATTGTGGATGAGTTCGAGAAAGCTTATAAATCTAAGCAACCTCCTGAAATGATGTTGGAGAACAGGATGGTGAGGAAAGGCTTAGTTTATAAGAAGCTTGAGAACTTCCGCAAAGATGAGCTAAACTTGTTGCTAGAAGGCAGACATCCAGATGAATTTGCATATAAGCAAATCACAACAATTGAGCTCAAGAATGGCAAACAGGTCAAGTTTGTCTCAGAGATGTATGGCCGTGAAGGATTGTTCGATGGTGGGGCTGAAGGCATGACCAAAGAAGAACAAATGATCTTTGTCCGAGCCTACACCAGAGAATCCTACAGGCTAGTACATGGGAGGTAGGTTTCATGGATGGGATAATAGCTCTGTGTCCAATTCCCCAAAACAGAGCTCCCATCCATACTTAGCCAAACAAATACCAGAAACCTTCTCCCAGGCCAGTGCTTATTAGGGTCAACTTCTGATCTGATCCAGAAGGAAATAGACCAATCTTTATGCCAACAATAAGTGGGACAACAAATAATTAGAGGTTTTGGCTGCATTGGTTCAGGGGAGTTTGTTGGACCAAAAGAACCAATGAGCCAAGATCAGGAAAACCTCTAAGTCCCACATGACATCACAACAACTGCTGAAGACTCCATCAGCTGTTCTGACAAAGTCTGAAGAATCAACAGCTGAAGTTCAAAGAACTGAAGTACAACAGCTGAAGATCCCAAAGTACTGAAGATAAGTACTGAAGTCTAAAGTACTGATAAACACAAGTACTGAAGACTTCAAGTACTGAAGACAAGTGCTGAAGATCAAAAGTCTGAAGAACTAAAGAACTGATGAACAACTGCTGATGCACAAAGTCTGAAGACAACGACTGAAGACATCAGCTGATGACAACTACTGCAGTCATCAGCTGATGAATCATCTGAAGACCAAAGTCTGAAGACCAAAGTGCTGAAGTTTCAGAGTTTGTCACAACAGCTGAAGAAGTCTTCTTCAGTTGTTGTGATGGTTTATTTTCCTTTCAGTAGTTTTATGTTTTTCATTTCAGTAGTTTGTACAACAGCTGAAGAGTTTGTTCTTCAGCTGTTATAGTTCAGTAGTTGTAAACGACTGAAGAGTTTGTTCTTCAGTCGTTGTAGCTTTTCAGTAGTTTCCTTTTCAGTACTTATAATAGGTAGAACACTTAGGAAATTTTGTAAGAAGATGTCAGCTGTTGTGACATCTTCAGTAGTTGTGTTCTAGCAGTAGTTAGTTAAATAATTGTTTAATGTCAGTGGAATCTGACAACAGTATGGGTCATTTGCCTATAAAAGGGCAGTGACCTGAATGTATTCTACGCCGAAACATGTGAAATAAACGAATATTATTCCTTTTAAGGCAGAATTATTCTCTCTCTCTACTTTTGGTTTGCATGCAATATTCTTTATGTTCTTGCTTTAATTGCTAATATTCATGCTAAATCCGCTGCGAATATAATCTAATTGATCAACTAGAGGCTGAGATCCTAACAATATTGATTGATTACAAGTGTATCACTTGTCTTTGTTGATTAATTGATTGTTTATAAGATTGCACAGGTGTAATCTTGCTTGTATGATTGTTTGACTTGTTTGTTTACAATGTATGATTGAGTGTTTGGTTGCTTGTCATTATAATTACATTTGAGTAATTAAGTGATTAATTTTGGATTTTTGTTTATGTATGATTGCAAGTGTTAAATATCACAAGTAATGTGAAGGATTGTGTGTGATAATGTATGTATTGATGTATGAATGATAAAACATGAATTATAGAGAAGGATATGTATTTGGTTGTTTGTTCTACCAGTGATCATAAGAAACCTTAGGGGTGAGATGGTCCGGCTTCTTTTGTTTGCTTCTTAGCTTCTTCCATAGCCTTGAGAGTATCATCAATGTCTTTCTCAATGGCTTGGTCAGCTTCAGCTTCCTTCAATTGTTCTTTGAGGGTAGTCATCTTGTATGCATTTCTGCAATTGACTATGTGCTCTACAAAGTAGTCAACTGCACTCTTTGGTCATCATACTTGAAGTTTATCTTCATATGCACCAACTGTTTAAGGGTTGACTGATCAAGGTTTTGTACATCAATGTTGCTAACCAGTGTGTTTACAACATGATTACCCTTCAAAATCTCCAAGTTGTTGTTCTCTGAAATTCTCATTCCTATAATCCCTTCTATATGTGTCAATGGTTGTTGATTTGTTTCAAGTCTGTGCTTTAGTGCAGCATTTACATACACAATTCCTAGAATTCTCAACATGTGTATGAAATAACAACAATCACATTTACACAACTCATCTTGGATTGTGGAGAATGTCTTGGTTTTCAGGATTGAAACATATGATGGATGAAGCAGCATGATCTTAACAGGATCAAATAGTCTGATGTCAGCTGCCTCTTTTCCTTCAAGCTTTCTTAACAACACCACTTCAAAGTGTGTTTCATCATAATACCGTCTGGTAATGGGATGCGGGTATTGATTGCCATCTATCTTCTTCATGATCAATCTCAAGTTAGATGGCCTAAGAGGGTAACCAACCCTCTCAAGAATATCAGGATCAATCTCAGAAGTAGATTCTTCCCTGACTTCCTTTTGCTTGCTTGTTGAAGCTTGTTCTTTTCTCAGCTTGGCTATATAAAGTTTGTCTTCTCTGTCAGCTTTGGCTTTCATTTCAGGGTAGTTTCTGTGCATGTAAGCTCTCATGATATGATAGAAGTCTGCTCCCCTAGGATTGTTTTTGTGATTGACCATCCTCAACTACATCAGGTCCAATCTATCTTCATAGCTCAGTGTTCCCAGTTGGGATATGTATGATAACTACTAAACAAGTCTAGATACTCTTTTAATGAGAACTACATCCCAGACTTCATCATATTTCAATGCCACAATCTTTCTTTCATTGGCATCTGCTGTGAGAGTGATTTTGTCATATAACTTGACAAAGTTTGTTTTCTCAGTAATCATCTCCCGAACCTCATTGCCTTCAGGCCATAGCCTATGAGGAATGACTTGTCTTGGTTCTTCTATCTCATGAAGTTCAGGAGGAGCTTGATGATAAGTGGATAGAGAAGATGCAGGGTGTGGTTTGAAGACCTGAGGCTTAAGAGCATTAGCTAGCATGTTGTTGTATATCTCTTTAGCCATATCCTTCATTTGTGTTATTGTTCTCCCTGCATATGACCTGTATGGTACTCTTGTGTGACTCAACCAGCTTTTCACCTGGGAGTAGGTCATCTTCTCAATTTGAGGATCTTTTGGTAAGTTCTTTTCAAGCTCTTGCCTGTCTTTGATTTCTTTGTACCTTTTGTATGTTTGCTCTTGTTTATTTTGCATGACTTCTTGAAAGTCTTTGAGCAAGTCTTTAACCACAGATAGGTTAAGATGAATGAATGAATCATAAGGGAATCCCCTGGTGGTCAGCTTTATCCCCATCAATGTTTGAGGATCATCAGTAAAGAGCTCTTGAATTTTTTGCATTATGTCCTGCTCATCTCTTTCTTCTTCTTCCTCATCAGAATCAGCGAGGATGATAATGGGAATTTGTTGTTCATCTAATTGATCTATCTCCCCCTTTTCTAGTATAGATGCTTTGGATGATGATCGAGGAGCATCTAACTCAACAGGCTCAGTCTTCACTTTCAGAAGCTTTAAGGGAGGAGACTTTGGTTTTTCTTGTTCACCCTCAGTTTGTTTACCTTTGAGTATAGAGGGTAAATAAGATCTCTTCCTTTTTCTTTCATATGTTCTCACAGGAGTTTCAGATGATGATGATGTTTGATCTTTAGATGAATCTTTTAAAGCTTCACTAAATTGTTTGATCAACTCCTTTTGCTTGTCAGATAGGGGCTCATGAGGAATATCACCAGATCTTTGAGAAATTGGATCCGGAGTATGAAAGTGTTATCTCAAGATGGGTGAGTAGTGAATATTCTCAAAAGGGTTAGCCTCACTGAACAACTGACCCATTGTGTATGATTCTTCAGGAATGATCAGTGCTAAGCTTGTTTGTTCAGCTTGAGGTTGACTTGTTTCAGCTTCACTTGTCAACTTCTTATGACCACTCAGATCTTTACCAAGATCTGCTGAATGTTCTTCCTCATTCAGCTGAGTGTCATTGTATTCAAGCTCTCTGTTATCCTTTTAATTTCTTCAGATTGAGCTTCTATAATCGTTTTCAGCTCATTAATCTCTTGTTCTTTTGCCACTGACTAATTTCCTAAGTAACCAAGTTCAGCATTAGCAATAAGGAGTTCATTGTCTTTCTCCTTTAACTTCTTCTTTGTTTGGCTTAGTTGTTGTTCAACAACCTTCACAATAAGCTTTTGTGCCTTTTGATCTGAATTGAGCTTTTCAATCTCCTTGTCTTTCTCTTTGATTCTTTCTTTTAGCTTCTTTGTTCTTTGATTTGATATTTCAATGAGTTTATTGTACTCAGTGAATAGAAAGACCTTGGAGTGCTCAATGTCTTCTTCTGTGAGCATTTTAGTGCTTTGTTCACCAATCTCAGTAGCAGTGGGAGCTTGTTCAATTTTAGGCTCATGAGTTGATGTTCCAACACCTTCATGTTCATCTGATTGTTGTGCTAGTGATAAATCTATATTTCTCAATATAGATGAAAGTGATTGTTGATCTGATATGTTTGGGCTGTGTGGTGAAGATAGACAATGTGCCTGTTAAGGACTGAATGATTAAGGGCTAAGTGTTTGTGGGCTTGGTGGTTGTTGTCATGATATTGGCTGTTGTTGAATCACTGGTTCATGCTGTATGATTGGATGTTGTTGAATGACAGGGGCAGGTTGTATGATTGGAGTTGGTTGGATGATAGGGGCTGGTTGGTTGGCTTGTTGACACAGCATAAACGGTTCATCTTGTCCTAGAATTTTAAGAAATTCCTCTGGAACAGGATGTTATGGTCAATCATATGGGGAGGCACAGGCACCTCATCCCCCTGATAGATGTTTGATCTTATCCTATTGAACACATACTCATTTAGATGACCAGGCGGTAAAATGGCTCCTTCTTTTGGGATATTTGGCAATAAATCATCTATGATCATATACAGAAATCTTGGAAACATCAGAAATCTGTTCCTCACATCTGTGATGTTATAGACAAGGCCATTCAAAATTTGAGCGGCAAAGTTAAATGGCCTTCTTGCAATGATACTAGCCAATGCACATGATACCCTTAGGGATGTTGCATCCAATCCTGTCTTTCTGTTTGTCACGGTTTTCTGATAGGTGTGCATCAAGAACCTAAACTGATCACGCATGTTTGTCTTCTTGATTGGTTTTCTTTCAATGGTTCCAGTATATCCTATTTGCCTGAACACATGTAGTACATAGTGTTCATCAAACTCAACTTGACCTAAAGCATCTTCTTCACCTAATTGCAACACCCTTCTAATCATTTCTTTAGAGATGATAATATCTTGATTATGTACAATAGATATAACTACTTGCTGATCATCAATCTCTTCAAGGTGTGCATTAGTCCAAAACTGGACAATGTGATCTTCACAGATGTCTGGTCTGAAAGTCATGGCATGCAGAAGTTTTGTCTGCCTGATTGCTTGGATCATATCTCTGTAGTTCACTAATCTAGGAGAGTCAGGATCAAGAAATGCACATATGTTATGATCTCTTACAAACACTAAATCAGCCATATCCGCAGGAAAGAGATTAAGTGTTAGTATTGAGTGTACACATAAATTGTAATAATGAAATGATGATCAAGTGTATGTGGGTATATTATGTATGTTATGAGATGATTGATTGTATGTTCAACTATTTATGTGTGTATCTTCTTTGCAATTTGGTAATTTAGCCATTTTGACTTTTAAAAGTCAACTATTTGTCAATTTTAATTCATCAAATTCTTGACTGTTTCAATTTGATTTTATCCAAAGTTTATGATAATGAGTTAGTTAATCATCAACAATTTGATTTAGTCATCTCATACTTTAGTCTAATCTCATATCATTCAAATTGCAAATTTTAGTTTGACTGTCCAAAGTCAGACTTGACCATTGAATACATATTCAATGCAGATGCATTTAATACTGTATGTTTTATGCTATGTCAAATCAACTAAATTTTCATGTTAGTTGCATCCATTTGAACATGTTTGCTAAGTTATAACACATGTTAAACAACATTCAACAGTTTTAGAGATCAAAATTCAGTTTTTGTTTAATTTTACGCATGAACATTCTATTTGATTATGAACCCGATGAATATTTTCTCAAATTTCATAAGATAATCATTTCAAACACAGTCAACTATGAATATTAAACGAAAACTCAGTGTTTGATTTTGATTTAAAACATCAAATAATTCATATTCTTGATTTTTGATCAATTTTACTTAAGTCAAACAATGTTTGAATCAGAATCACTGAACAGGATGTTTTCATGAATGTTTGATGTTATTAAACATGTTGTTATACGTAATCGATGATGAATCAGTAGATTTATCGATCAGAATTTTGATTTTGAAGAACAGGGTTCAAGGGTTTATCGAAGGTTTTTGAAATTTTACTGATTTTCTCACTTTCACTCGTCGTGACTTGAAAAAGTTACAAGTGTGAACTATATATACAACGTACAATTTGTGTGTCCGCTATGTATATAGTACGTCAGCTGTGTAAAATTTTGAATCACAAAATTGATCCGCTGTGGGAACAGTGTCCGCTGTGGACACAGTGTCCGCTGTATAGTTTGTCTGTACGTTGTGGGCCCTTTTGTGCAAGCACTGTTCTCTTAGTGGATGAACAAAATGTTCATGCGCTGTGCACAATAGTGTGTACTGTTCACAAAGCGATGAACAATTTTGTTCATATGGTGTTGAATGCTTTGTGAGAATGATGCTCACAGCGGATGAACAATTTAGTTCATGTGCTGTCTATACTTGTATGATTTGTTTGATATGTTCACAGCAGATGAACAAATGTTCATGCACTGTAAACATATGTGTTTTGTTTGATAAGTTCACAGCGGATGAACAAATGTTCATGCGCTGTAAACACTTGTAATTATTTTGATTGATCTTCACAGTGGATGAACAATTTTGTTCATGTGCTGTAAACACTTGTAAAATTTTGTATGTTACTGTACCTTCAGCGGATGAATGAATTTTTGTTATCCGCTGTATGAACAGTTGTCTGTTTTAACTTATTCACAGCGGATGACACTTTACTCATCCGTTGTATGAATAGTTGTAAATTCTTCAAAACTTTAACTCTTTTGAATATTATGATTGTTTGATCTGTTTGAAAACTTTTCTATTAATTCTGAATAATTTAAAATTGTTTAAATTATATATTCAAATTAATTTTGAATGTTTTTCAACTCTTTAAATTGTATGTTAAAATATTGAATTTTTAACATTTCAATGTATGGATGATTTGACATCACTCTAAAGCAATACTCTGCAATAAAATAAACAAGCAAATATATATGTGTCAATCTGCTGTTTGTTAGTGTTGGCTTGACTTTGGCTTTATTTATTTTTTAGATTTGAATGTTAATGCACAACTTTGCTTCCTTTGACAATTACAATATTCAAATTCTCCCCCTAAATTTTTGCATATTTATAAAACTTTGTCAAAAAATTTATATATGGTAAAATTTTGAAATTATCAAAGTCCAAATGTTTGTTTTAAGAGTGATGTACTGATTATGTATCTTGAATGTGATCCTTTTGTTCACTCAAAATGCATGTTTAATCATAAACCACATGAGTCATGTGCACATACCATGAGATCATACTAGTCTATAGTTCTTCACTAAGTTGTTTGTTTGATGTTTAAAGAATAGACATAGAAAAGTACAATGTTGATTGTAGATATATTGATCCGTTTAAACTCAAGCATGGTATAATGGTTGATTGAAACAGTGAGTGATTATCATGTTATGTGTTGATTGACATGAGTTAGCAAGGTAAGCTAGCTACTTAGGATTATAAATGCTCAATCATTGTCTTGTTTATTGGGTGATCCTTTTTAGGATTCTTTTGCACATCTCTTTGGAAGCTAGTCTTAAAGACTTTATTGATTGATCATCCCTATAGGATGTGTTCCTCATTGGGAATCTTTTGTTGGTCAAGATAAAGAACATTTAGGTCTGTGCTTAGCACAACAAAGAATGTCTTGGTGTACTCCAGGTCTATGATTGCTATAACAGAGGTGACACTTAAATTGAGCAATTTATAATCTTTTTCACTTGGTGTATTGAAACTAGATCTCAAGCTATTTCTGTTGAAAAATCAATACTTACCATAGACCAAGTTGTGTTGTTAATCACACAATCATGAGAATTTAGTTCATCACTGTTGTATTTGATGTTAGGTGTTCCATGCTGAGCCTATCCACATATCAAACAAAGTATCATCAGTCTTTATTAGTGGAAAAAGACTCAAGTGAGGATCTATGCTAGTGTACTATCATTTCTCATGGTGTGTATGTGTGATTCAATGTTAGAAATAATTGGTTTGCATGTTATCTTGATTTTGTAAAAAATAGAAGTTGGACATTGTTGTGGACTTCGACAAAATCAGGACTGTTTGATTTTGATGTTTGAAAACATTAATTTGTTATTTCAAAGTTGATCATACCAAGTGACTGAACTAGAATTTCAAATCTAGTTAAATCAAATGATTTTGTGAAAAGATCAGCTAATTGATTGTCTGTATGAACTTTGATCAACTGGATCAGACCCTTTTCTGAGCAATCTCTTAGAAAATGATATCTGATCTCTATGTGTTTGGCTTTTGAATGTTAAACAGGATTGTCTGTTATAAACATGGCTGTAGAATTGTCAATATGTATGGGTGTTTTAAGAAAATTAAAGCCATAGTCAAGCATTTGGTTTTGTATCCATAACACTTGAGAATAGCATGCAGAAGCAGCTATGTATTCTGCTTCAGCTGTTGACACAAAGATATTTGTCTATTTCTTGCACTGTCATAAGATCAATCTTGATCTAAGAAACTGACATCCACCTGTAGTGGATTTTCTGTTGTTATTGCATCCACCATAAACACTGTCTGTGTATGCATATAAAGAGAAGTCCCCATCTTTATGATACCACAAACCAAGTGTTGGTTTGCCTTTCAAGTATCTAAAGATTCTCTTTACAGCATTAATGTGTGATTCTTTTGGATCTACTTGATATCTAGCACACATGCATACTGCATACATGATATCTGGTCTGCTTACTGTATGGTACATCAAAGAACCTATCATTGATCTATCGAGTTTCTGATCAACTAATGAGCCTTCTGGATCTAGTCCAAACTTCAGTCCAGTTGCAAATGGTGTTTTGCTTGCTGTGCAATCTGTCATGTTAAATTTCTTGAGAATCTGATGGACGTACTTGTCTTTGTTGATAAAAATTCCATCTTGTGATTGATGAACTTGTAGTCCAAGAAAGAAGGTATGTTCTCCCATTGAACTCATCTGGAATTTGGATTGCATAAGAGTTTCAAACTCTTTGCAGAGTTGTGTGTTTGTGGAGCCAAAGATGATGTCATCCACATAGACTTTAACAACTAACAAGTCTTTTCCTTTCTTCTTCAAGAACAATGTCTGATCTATTTTCCATCTGGAATACCCATTCTATAGTAGAAACTTTGATAATGTCTCATACCACTTCCTAGGTGCTTGATGAAGACCATATAGAGCCTTATCCAACTTGTAGACTCTATGAGGGAATTCTGGATCTTCAAACCCTGGTGGTTGAGCAACATATACCTCTTCATCTATATTTCCATAAAAGGAATGCACATTTGACATCCATTTGAAAGACAGTGAAGTTTTTATATGAGGCATGTGCAAGGAACACTTGGATGGCTTCTAGCCTAGCTACTGGAGCAAAGACATCATCATAGTCAATGCCTTCCTCCTGAGTATATCCTTGGGCAATAAGCCTTGCTTTGTTTCTAATGACAATCCCTCTGTCATCTACTTTGTTTCTAAAAAGCCATCTTGGACCTATGGCATATTGACCTTCAGGTAGATCAACCAGTTTCCATACCTCTTGCTTTCTGAATTGTTGTAGTCCTTCCTGCATTGCTTCTATCCAACTGTTGTCTTTAAGTGCTTCTGTGATGTTTTTGGGTATAGTTAGGGATAAGAAACAGGAATACAGGCAAATGTTTGTTGTGTCTGATTGACTTCTTATTAGTCGTGTATTAAGGTCACCTATGATGCTTTCAAAGGGGTAATCTTTGTGTATTCTAGTTGTTTCAATCTGATCCACAAGAATTGTTGAATCAAGATTCTTGAATGTTTGTTTTGCGGTGATTGGTTGGGCAAGGGTGTTTGTGTTTGAGGGACATTCTGGTTGTGCAGGTTCAGGGAATGTTTGTGAGGAATCATGAAAGAAATCTAAGATTTCATCATTATGATGTGTGTCTGGTATAGAATGATAATCATCATCTTCTTCAACTATGTGAGGTTGATGTGATGGTGGTTGATTGGGTTGTTTGGTTGTCAGAAGTGTTTATGAAGATAGTGTAGACGTGTTTGTTTTATTATATGTTTTGGTTTGTTCCATTGGAGGTGTAACTGTTATGCTTGAAGGAGATGTGTTTGTTCTCCTTGGAGGATCAGCAAATACAGTAACATCAAAGGTTGGTTGTGGAGGTACCATGGGATATTCAATATCTTCTTTTGTACCTGAAACATCATAATTAGATGTGTCAAATGATTTTATTAATGAATCAATGTCAAACAACCAGTCTGATCCAATGACTTTCTTTGTGAAAGAATGTTAATTAAAAATAATGACAGTTGTTTCTTCCATAATATTAAGTCTTGGGTTGTATACCTTGTAAGCTTTTGAGCTTCTAGAGTATCCAAAACAGAATCCGTCATCTGCTTTTGGAGCAAATTTGGATAATTGTTCTCTGGTGTTTAATATTGAAACTGAACATCCAAATGCTTTTAGAAATCCAATGAAAGGTTTTCTTTTGAACATTAATTCATATGGAGTTTCTGTATGTTCTTTGATTATTAATGTTCTGTTTTGAATGTAACAAGCAGTGTTAATTGGTTCAGCCCAGAAAGATATGGGCGGTAGAGAGTCAGCAAGCATTGATCTGATTGTTTCCGTCAATGTTCTGTTTCTCCTTTCAGCTACTCCATTTTGCTGAGGAGTTCTTGCCACACTAAACTGATGACTTATTCCTTTTTCTGCACAAAAAGAAAAGATACTGTCATTCTAAAATTCAGTGCTATTATCACTTCTTAAAGATTTATTTTTAAGATCTAATTGATTCTCAATTTTAGTGATAAGTGTTTTGAGTATATCTGGTGTTTCTGACTTGTGTAGTAGAAAGAAAACCTAAGAAAATCTAGAGTAATCATCTACTATAACAAGACAATATTGCTTCTTTCATATGCTTAGGATGTTCGTTGGGCCAAAAAGGTCCATGTGAAGCAATTTAAGAGGTGTGTTGTTAGAGTTTACCAATTTGATTTGTGAGACACTCTATGTTGTTTGCCTTTCAAACATGCAGTGCAGTGGTCTGTACAGAAAAATTCTTTTTGTGGTAGACCTGTTACTAAGTCACCTTTTACAAGTTGATTCATTCTGTTATAATTAGAGTGTCCCAATCATCTGTGCCATAATTAGGAAACATCTTCTGATGCTTTTGATAATAAACATGTTTCAGGAGTGTTTGTTGAAACAGTGTTCATATCAACATGTATGTGTTGTTATGATGCGGAGTTTTCAAAAGGATACAATCTTCTGGTATTTGAAAACTTGTCTTGAGGATGTAGCAGTTCTTGGAGTCAAATAAGGTGGCATATCCCTTATCACATATTTAGGATACACTTAGAAGATTAGGTTGGAGCAGTAGTTGACATTTTCAAAGCTAATCAAACCATTTGTTACTGTTCCTTCTTCAGTTATCTTTCCACCTGTCTTGTCACCTCCAAAGGCTATATTTCCTCCATGTTTGCTCTTAGAATCCCGAAGGAGGGAACAATTTCCTATCATATGTCGGGAGCATCCACTGTCAACATACCAGATGTTGTCAGGCCTTCTTTGATGTCCCTGAGAAAACATAGAAATCAGTTAGATGGTGCAACCCAAGCCATGATGGTCTTGGGTTTTCCGTCTTTTCCCATAATGCAAATTTCTTCTAGGATTGCATTTTCATGTGGTTTAGGAATTCTAGGTACACTAGATTTCCTTTGATTGATTTTAGCTCTGTCAGGAGAAGTACTTTGAGCTCTTCTCCTACTAGAGCTAATATCTATTGTTTGTCTGGTCTGATACTTATGTCTCCTTGGTGTTTGTGTAAAGGTGTCATAAAATGATTTGTCATTGTCTAGAGCAACCTTTTGATGAGGAGTTTGTCTTGGAACTCATGGCTTGTTTCTTTTAGTACGAACTGTTTGTTTCTCATTAGTTTTAGCAACTTGAGTCTGTGTGTTTTGCTTTTTGTTTTTCTTATTGAAAAAACAAGTATCAGTACTGTGATTGTTCCTTTTACAGATAGAACAATAGTTGTGAAAATGACAACTTTCAGTACTATGATTGTTGATGTGACAGTATTTACAATATTTACCATATTTGCATTTTTCAGTGCTGTGAGTGTATTGATCACACCACTGATAATATGGTAAATCAGAATTGTCTTGTTTGTTTCAAAACTTTGGTTTTAAGTTTGATTTGAAAGGAATATTAAAAGTTACAGTTGATTGTTTTTTAGGAATAGGAGATTTTCCTTTTCCTTTGTTTGTTTGTTTAAAAGAAACATTGAAAGATTCAATGTTCTTTCCTCGAGAGCAGATGTCAAATCCTTGATTCTGCTTTGTTTGTTTTGTTTGATCTTCAACCACACTTGAAACTTTGTGAGTTTTAGTAATTGGTTGAATGGACTCATCATCCAATAAGTCAGCATCATCTTCATCAGAAGTTTGTTCATCAAATTTATTGTTTTCTCCTTGATAAAAATCTGTTGATTTAGTTTGTGGTGATTCATGACTTTTACCAAATTTTATCATTTAATGATGACTTTGATGATGTTGATGTTGATGGCTTTGAATCATCTGTTCTGTCATGTGGGTCAAGTGACTCACCCTGTTTGTTTGTCATGGAATCAGGTAAAGGAATATAATTATCATTATATGGTTGATTAACTTTGTTATACCTAAACCTGAAGGGTATTTAAAGGCCCTTTGTTGAGTAAGAAGTTCTTCAAACTTCTTGTTACTTACCTAAAACTTCTGAAGTTTCACTTTAGTTTCAGCTTGAACTGTTTTAGATTCAGTCAAGGATACAGAGAGTTGCTCAACTTGTAAGGCCCCGTTCCCGGGACGCTTGCAACTGGTCAATCATTGCACATAAAACATACATTTACAGGTATTTTAAATAAACATTGCAGCGGAAACATTCAAAAGAGACATCTCATTTCATCATGAAAGCTTTTACAAAGTACTACTTCGTTAATTGATTACAAAATAGTCATAAACGGTGACCTTTAATAGTAAGAGGATTCCTTAGGTAATCCCGTTTATACGAATCCTCTACCAACACCATTTTGTTTCTAATTACATGCAACATAATACATTGCAAAAGTATTAACAAAGGAATGCCATCCTAAAAGAGCTGAGTAGCCGCCTCGTGCCATCCTCAGCAACTCTACCTGTCAACTGGAAACACATAAAAGTCAGCGTTGCTGAGTGAGTTCTAAAATGTAATAAAACATACTTTTCTTCCGCTAAAACCGTTCTTACATACATGCGATCACACAACATACGTACATATAGATAACCTTATTATTATCTTCATTATTCGTTCATTAACTTTCGTTCGTGTACTGTTCATCATTAACAATCACATTCTTTCTTGTGTTCATACGTCTTTTACATACATTCATATATTCATTACATTCGACCGTACGTTCGTTGTGTTCATTCATACATTTATATCATTCATTCGTACGTTCATTACATTCATTCATACGTTAGGTACGTTCATTCATACGTTCATTACATTCGGTGACGTGTACAATACCCCGAACATTGTGCACTACTGCTGGTGCTGGACCTGTGATGATTAATCATGAACGTTGTGCACTACTGCTGATACAGTCACCTAGGGCAAGTACACGCACACTTATCTTTCCTCTTTCATTCTGGATCAATGCCATGCGCTATACCCCGAACATTGCCACTACTACTGGTGCTGGACCTGTGATGATTAATCACGAACGTTGTGCACTACTGCTAATCCAGTCACCTAGGGTAAGCGGCAAGGATCCCATACATATGGTCAATCACAAAGACTGACCCGGTGTGCATCCTTTGGGGCAAGTAACCCGCACACCATTGAGCTAACACCTTCATAGGGTGTGCACCTCCATACATTTGCTTGCAAGCCTTTTCTTACATTCATTCGTTCATTCATTAATGCATGCATTCATTCATCACGTTCCGCTTTCATTATCTTTCACTTTACATTCTTATTACTTTCATTTCAATCATTCATTCATAACACGTAAAGTCACAGAAAGATAAACACGTATCGAAACAAGGAACGTCGATATTTACAAATCATCAGTCATTACCATCATATAGGGCTACATCATACTTATCATACATACATCTTGCATACACATCTCTCCTCATTCACAACAGCCCTATTTGGGCGACTGGGCATGCTTCAGTCGCATGGCCTCCACGCGACTGGATCATGCGATTGAACAACTATGCGAATGAACATTCAATCGTGCGAATGGACTCTCAATCGTGCGAATGAGTACTAGGCGATTGGACATCGTGCGATTGGGACTAATGCGAATTAGCACCTATGCGACTGAACTCCCAGTCGTACGATTGGGCACCAAACGACCGAGCATCTATGCGACTGGACTTCCAGTCATGCGATTGGACCTCAGTCATGCGATTGAGTCTCAGTCGTCCCTCAGTCAGCCGATTGGCTCTTCAGTCGTCTAGCCCTAACTGGGCAGCGACTGGAGTTCATCCCGAACTGCAGCCGCGACATACGACCTTCAAACTCTCCCTAACTCATTTCAAGCCCAAATTAGCCCTCCTAAACCTTAGGGAATCATACTACGACATCATACAAGCACATACAAGTCCAAAATCACGCTATAAACCCCTACATATGATTACACCAAAATGGGTCAAACTCACACATTTCAAAAACGGGTTTACATGTGTTCCAACCCCAAAATTGTTTGAAAACAAGTAAATGAGGGGTCCTAGAACTCACACAAACAAGAAGAAGATGAAGAGTTACGTTTGGACTAGTCACTCGACGAGTTTCGAGCCCGAATCACCACTTTTCTCTCTTTTTCTCTTCTTTCTCTCTTCTTTCTCTCTGCTCTTATTTTTGACTGAATTTTGCAAGTGTGGGGAGGGGAGATGGCTGCCCTCTCCCTTAAAGCTACAGCTCAGTCGCCCGAGCTCCAGCCGACTGGGCCTTCAGTCGTCCGAACACCATGCGACTGGACCTTCACTCGCATGAACCCCGTGCGATTGGACCTCCAGTCGAATGACACTCCAAAAAGTCAAATTTCCGGGTGTTACAAGTTCACCCCCCTTATTTAGGTTTCGTCCCCGAAACCTGTCATCCCTCGAACAAACGTGGGTAATGCTGTCTCATCTCTTCTTCGGTTTCCCACGTTGACTCGGATCCCTTCCTGTGCTGCCACTGTACACGCACAAGAGAACCACTTTATTTCTCAGCCTCTTCTCCTTTCGATCGATCATCGCCACTGGTTGTTCCACATAATTGAGCCGTTCGTCTACCTCGATATCCTCCGGTGGGACAATCATATCCTCGTCCGCCAAACACTTCCTCAGATGAGATACGTGAAAGGTCGGGTGAATTCCACTTAACTCATCTGGTAACTCCAACCTATAGGTCACCTCTCCTACTCGAGCAATGATTCGAAAAGTGCCTATATATCTCGGGCTCAACTTGCCCCGCTTTCTGAACCGAATGATACCCTTCCATGGTGAGACCTTCAACATAACCCGGTCACCCACCTGGAACTCAATCGGTTTGCGTCGTTTATCAGCATACGACTTCTGTCTGTCTTTGGCTGCCTTCATGTAGGCCTTGATCCTTTCGATCTTTTCAGTCGTAGCCTCGATCACTTCGACGGTCCCCAATTCCTTCTGACCAATATCACCCCAACAAACGGGTGTCCTGCATCTCCTGCCGTATAGCATCTCATAGGGTGGCATGCCAATGCTAGCATGATAGCTGTTACTGTATGAGAATTCTACTAACGGCAAGTGGTCATCCCAACTTCCCCCAAAATCAACCACACATGCCCGAAGCATGTCTTCCAGTGTCTGAATGGTCCTTTCTGACTGACCATCAGTTTGGGGATGATAAGCCGTGCTAATATGTATCCTCGTCCCCATGGCATCGTGGAATTTCTTCCAGAATTTGGATGTAAACCGGGTGTGACGATCAGAAACAATTGACACCGGTGCACCACGACGAGTCACAATCTCCTTGATGAAAAGATCGGCCAACCTCTCGGATGAATATGTCTCGCGCATCGGTAGGAAGTGAGCACTATTCGTCAAGCGGTCAACAATCACCCATATAGCATCATACCCTTTCGGAGTACGTGGCAGCTTCGTAATGAAATCCATGGTGACGTGTTCCCACTTCCATTCCGGTATATCCAAAGGTTGAGTCTTCCTATAAGGCTTCTGGTGCTCGGCCTTCACTTGCAGACAAGTAAGGCACTTACTCACATACTCCACCACATCACGCTTCATACCCGGCCACCAATAATCTTTCTTCATGTCTTGGTACATCTTGGTAGCACCGGGATGAATGGAGTATCGAGTCTTGTGAGCTTCATCCATGATCTTTACCCGTAGATCCCCAAAACAAGGAATCCACATCCGCCTGAATCGGGTTCTAACACCAATTGTGTTTTCACCCAACTCCACGACCAGACCTCTCATTCTTTCAGAGTTAAGATGATCTTCTTTCAGTGCCTCATCTTGAAACTCCTTGACTTGCTTCATCACGTCTGAGGTCATAATCAGCTGGTACGCCTTCACCCGAATCGGCTCGGGCCCCTCTTTTCAGCTAAGGGCATCCGCCACCATGTTGGCTTTGCCCGGATGGTAATGGATTTCACAATCATAATCCTTTATAAGATCCAACCATCGCCTATGCCTCATATTCAAATCCTTCTGCTCGAGAAGTACTTCAAGCTCTTGTGTTCGGTGAAGATGGTGCACTTTGTCCCGTAGAGAGAGTGCCTCCAAATCTTTAATGCAAAGACCATAGCTGCTAGCTCCAAGTCATGAGTAGGATAGTTAACCTCATGAACCTTCAACTGCCGGGATGCATAGGCTATAACTTTTCCCCTCTGCATTAACACGCACCCCAATCCCGAGCAGGAAGCATTAGAATAAACCACCAGATCTTCACTTCCCTCGGGCAATGACAGAACAGGAGCTTGAGTCAATCTCGCCTTCAATTCTTCGAACGCCTTCTCTTGAGCTTGACCCCATACAAACTTTACATCTTTCCGGGTCAACTTGGTTAGTGGAGAAGCGATTTTGGAGAAGTCTTGAATGAATCTTCTGTAATAGCCCGCCAAACCCAAGAAACCTCGAATCTCAGATGGCGTCTTTGGAGACTTCCATTGCATCACCGCTTGCACCTCTGCCGCATCAACCATAATCCCCTCTGGATTCACCACGTGACCCAAGAACTGAACTTTACGCAACCAGAATGCGCATTTAGAGAATTTAGCATACAACTTCTCCCTTCTCAACGTCTCCAGAACCTCTCGAATGTGACCGACATGCTCAGTCTCACTCTTTGAATAAATCAAGATATCACCAATGAACACAATCACTGATTTATCCAACATCGGCCAACACAGCCGGTTCATCAGATCCAAATAGCAGCCGGTGCATTGGTCAAACCAAAAGACATGAAAAGAAACTCGTAGCGACCGTAGCGCGTGTGAAAAGCTGTTTTAGGGATATCCTGCTCTTTCACCTTTAGTTGATGGTAGCCCGATCGAAGATCTATCCTTGAAAACCAACTGGCACCCTGGAGTTGATCAAACAAATCATCGATTCTCGGCAAGGGGTATCAGTTCTTCACCGTCAACTTGTCCAGCTCCAGGTAGTCGATACACATCCTCATACTACCGTCTTTCTTCTTTACAAACAGGACCGGAGCACCCCAAGGTGAGATACTCGGTCTAGTGAACCCCTTATCTAGCAGCTCTTGCAACTGCTCCATCAACTCTTTCATTTCCGTCGGATGCAATCGATACGGTGCTTTGGCAACAGGTTGGGCTCCCGGTATCAGATCAATCTGAAACTCAATCTCTTGGTCAGGTGGCACTCCCGATAAATCTTTGGGAAACACATCTAGAAAGTCACATACAACAGGGACGTCAGATAGTTGTGGTGTTGGCGTTTCCACATCATTTACATAACATAAGTAGGCACTACATCCACGCCTCATACATTTTCCCGCCACCACCATTGAGATCACTTTCGGGATCGTCGTGACCCGATCCCCATAAACAGTTACCGAACTCCCGTCAGGCGCTATCAAACGAATCATCTTCTTCCGACACAATATATTCGCCTCGAAGTCCGCCAACCAATCCATCCCAAGCACCAAATCAAAACCACCCAAGGTCATCACGAATGGTCTAACCAGAAATTTGTGGCCCTCTAATTTCATATCACAACCCTCTATCACCTCGGAAATTCTGGTAGACTTACCTATCGCAGTTTCTACATCAAACGGTACATCCACACGTCTACTACAAACAGGCAGTTTGGCACAGAAAGCAGCAGAAATAAAACTTCTACTGCCACCCCAATCAAATAATACAGAGGCTAAAGTTTGGTTCACCAGAAATGTACCGGACACAACATCAAGGTCCATCCTAGCCTCCTCCTGCGTCATCGTGAATGCCCTGGCGCTTGCCCTCGATCCTTCATTCCCCGTCTTCTTCACGCCGGAACTCTCAGCCCTCGGCTTCTTGCAGTCTTTATTCATATGACCACTTTCCCCACAATTGAAGCACCTCATGCTCCTACACTCTCTAGCCATATGACCAGGCTTTCCACACTTGAAACAGACGTTCAACCCCAGTCTACACTCACCGCTATGCTCCTTCCCACATTTACTACACCTCCTCAGTCCAATACCCGGTGTGGCCACACGACGGTCATCCACCCGGGCTTTCTTGTTGCTCGTCGAAGCATCACCCCGGCCAAACCTCTTCCCATTCCAATTCCTATCACCACCACCCTTCCTACTACAATCAGCCACCACCACCACTGCCCTTTCATCATACAGTCTCCCCGCCAAGTCCACCGCCGACCTGAAGGTGATTGGTCGGGTGGCGATCATATGCCTGTGAATATCCGCTGGCAAACCCTTAATGTACCTCTTAATCTTTCGTGATAGAGGCATCACCTGATCCGGCACCAGACGTGCCATCTCGTTGAACTTTATGGTGTACTGCTGATGTCTCATCTTTCCCGCCTCCAGCTGTAGGAACTCTCTCTCAACTTTATCCATTTCCCGATGAGAACAGAATTCCTCGATCACAAAACTTTTCAGCTCAGACCACTTCATTCTTCCAATGGCCCTGCTACCCTTGGCTTGGACTATGTTGTCCGACCAGCATAGAGCCGAATCCGTGAAAGAGTGGGTAGCGAACTTCACTTTTTGGTCCTCCCGGCACTCGCTGATATCGAGGACACCCTCCATTTCTCTCACCCCAGTAGCGGTGCCATTACCGTCAAAAGTAGGGGGCTTGCACCTCATAAACGCCCCGTAATTACAGCCTCGCGCTGTCTCATGCACAGGCTCCTCCTCCTCTTCCTCTTTATCATCAGAAATAACCGTTTCTGGCCCTGCTTGCTCCTGCCTTCCTGAGGACCTGTTCCTCTCTTTTCTTTCTCATTCCCAGATAGCCTTAATAACTTTGGTCACCACAGACGGTAAGATCGTCTACATGACCTGATGCACCTCTTCAACCACTGCCTCTTTACCGAGGCTCTCAAATTGGCGCTCTCGTCTACACCCTCCTGATGAGGGGTCTCAGTTTCTTCATGATCCACCTTCTCCACCCTAGCTCTTCCTCTTGTGGCCCGTGGTTCAGCACCACGTCCGCCACCACTTCCACCCCGTGAAGCCTTAGAAGATCTACCACCAGCCATTCTCTATCACACGCTGAAAGATTCAAACACCAACACGGTCATTCAAGGGAATAGCTCAGTTTATGTCAAGTATAGTAAGTCCCTAATTACAGTGGCCAGTTGTGATTAGCCACTCACTTTACTCTTCTTACCCCGAGCATTACCTGTCCTGACTACATTAGTATCCAAATCTAACAGTAACACATAAATCACATAACATGCGCACATAATACTCTTTAGCTTTAAGAAAATACCTGATGGCACGCAGCTACTCAATTGGCATTCCTTCCCGTTCCGTCCCATTCTCAGTTTAAGTTAATGTTTATTTTGAAAATTTACCCGTTTCACTTAAACTTTGGCTCTGATACCAACTTGTAAGGCCCCGTTCCCGGGACGCTTACAGCTGGTCAATCATTGCACATAAAACATACATTAACAGGTATTTTAAATAAACATTGTAGCGGAAACATTCAAAAGAGACATCTCATTTCATCATGAAAGCTTTTACAAAGTACTACATCGTTAATTGATTACAAAATAGTCATAAACAGTGACCTTTAATAGTAAGAGGATTCCTTAGGTAATCCCGTTTATCCAAATCCTCTACCAACACCATTTTGTTTCTAATTACATGCTACATAATACATTGCAAAAATATAACAAAGGAATGCCATCCCAAAAGAGCTGAGTAGCCGCCTCGTGCCATCCTCAGCAACTCTACCTGTCAACTGGAAACACATAAAAGTCAGCGTTGCTGAGTGAGTTCTAGTTTGTAATAAAACATACTTTTCTTCCGTTAAAACCGTTCTTACATACATGCGATCACACAACATATGTACATATAGATAACCTTATTATTATCTCCATTATTCGTTCATTAACTTTCGTTCGTGTACTGTTCATCATTAACATTCACATTCTTTCTTGTGTTCATACGTCTTTTACATACGTTCATACATTCATTACATTCGACCGTACATTCGTTGCGTTCATTCATACATTCATTTCATTCATTCGTACGTTCATTACATTCATTAATACGTTCGGTACGTTCATTCGTACGTTCGTTACATTCGGTGATGTGTACAATACCCCGAACATTGTGCACTACTGCTGGTGCTGGACGTGTGATGATTAATCACGAACGTTGTGCACTACTGCGGATCCAGTCACCTAGGGCAAGTACACGCACACTTATCTTTCCTCTTTCATTCTAGATCAATGCCATGCGCTATACCCCGAACATTGTGCACTACTGCTAGTGCTGGACCTGTGATGATTAATCACGAACGTTGTGCACTACTGCTGATCCAGTCACCTAGGGTAAGCGGCAAGGATCCCATACATATGGTCAATCACAAAGACAGACCCCGGTGTGCATCCTTCGGGGTAGCAAACCCGCACACCGTTGAGCTAACACCTTCATAGGGTGTGCACCTCCATACATTTGCTTGCAAGCCTTTTCTTACATTCATTCGTTCATTCATCAATGCATGCATTCATTCATCACGTTCCTCTTTCATTAACTTTCACTTTACGTTCTTATTACTTTCGTTTCATTCATTCATTCATAACATGTAAAGTCACGGAAAGATAAACACGTATCGAAACAAGGAACGTCGATATTTACAAATCATCAGTCATTACCATCATATAGGGCTACATCATACTTATCATACATACATCTTGCATACACATTTCTCCTCATTCACAACAGCCCTATTTGGGCGATTGGGCATGCTTCAGTCGCATGGCCTCCACGCGACTGGATCATGGATTGAACAACTATGCGAATGAACATTCAATCGTGCGAATGGACTCTCAATCATGCGAATGAGTACTAGGCGATTGGACATCGTGCGATTGGGACTAATGCGAATGAGCACCTAGGCGACTGAACTCCCAGTCGTACGATCGGGCACCAGACGACTGAGCATCTATGCGACTGGACTTCCAGTCGTGCGATTGGACCTCAGTCGTGCGATTGAGTCTCAGTCATCCCTCAGTCGGCCGATTGGCCCTTCAGTCGTCTAACCCTAACTGGGTAGCGACTGGAGTTCATCCCGAACTGCAACCGCAACATACGGCCTTCAAACTCTCCCTAACTCATTTCAAGCCCAAATTAGCCCTCCTAAATCTTAGGGAATCATACTACGACATCATACATGCACATACAAGTCCAAAATCACACTATAAACACCCTACACACGATTACACCCAAATGGGTCAAACTCACACATTTCAAAAACGGGTTTACATGTGTTTCAGCCCTAAAATCGTTTCAAAACAAGTAAATGAGGGGTCCTAGAACTCACACAAACAAGAAGAAGATGAAGAGCTTCGTTTGGACTAGTCACTCGACGAGTTTCGAGCCCGAATAACCACTTTTCTCTCCTTTTCTCTTCTTTCTCTCTTCTTTCTCTCTGCTCTTCTTTCTGACTGAATTTTGCAAGTGTGGGGAGGGGAGATGGCTGCCCTCTCCCTTAAAGCTACAGCTCAGTCGCCCGAGCTCCAACCGACTGGGCCTTCAATCGTCCGAACACCATGCGACTGGACCTTCAGTCGCATGAACCCCGTGCGATTGGACCTCCAGTCGCATGACACTCCAAAAAGTCAATTTTCGGGTGTTACAAACTTGAGCTTCCAATGTTAACTTTTCAGACATCAATTTGTCCAATCATTTTGTAGTGAAAGTATTTTGATGCCATATTGTTTTTGTTCTGATTTAAGACTTTCATTTAAAATGTTTGTTTTAATTACTTTCTTAGAAAGTTGCTGCATGTTCTCTGTACCTATTGACTTCATCTATGCAAGCTTGAATGCATAGGTTTTCTTTTACCTCTTTTGGGATTTCTGAAATTTTATCTTCAATATCTGCCATGAGGGCATGATCTGGAGATTGAATTTCATCTTCATACATGCTCCAGTCATATTCACCATCCTTCTTAATGATCATGGCTGATGATTTGGATTGTTGACTTGGACTGTATTGAGTGATTTGAGGTGGAGTTGGTGCAGCAAGGATACTGATTGGTTGAGGATCTGTATGTTTGGATGGTAGCTGCTTTGCTTGTGTTTGATTGTTGTTTCTGTCAACTCTTGGCTGTTGACATTCTCTTGAGAAATGTCCATAAAGTTGACTATTGTAGTATCTGACTTTGGTTTTGTCAAAACCAATCTTTGTTTTCTTGTCCATGCTAAGACCTCTGTTTCCTTGCAGAAACCTCTTTGATCTATATGCAATCATTGCCATAGACCACTGAAGATCCATTTCTGCAACCATGTCTGATGGCAGTTCATCCAAATCTTGTTGAATGATCTGAGAGGGTGTGAGATTTGCACCCAAATATGCTTCAAAACTTGTTGGGAAAGCTGCATAAGTTGCCTTCTGCTCTTCACTTTGAAGAATGATGGTGAGAGTATCAATGGGCTTATTAAACTTGTGTATGTTTTGATGCTTTGTCTGTTATTGCTTGCTTGAGCTGGAAGCATGATGATGTTGGTTATGTTTACCTTGTGGAGTTGTTTCATGAGAAGCATGAACACCAGTCTTATTTCACTTTTGTATGTTGTTGGATGAGTCTGGTGCAGAGAAGAATGATGTCTCACTAGTGTCTAGGAATTCTTCATTTACATCTTCACCAGTGTTTGTTAGAAAAGCATTTTCTGTATGTTGTAGTTCCTTGAACTTGTATGCTTCTACATGTCTGACGCTGTTGTTGTTTCTGGATTTTTCATCTAGTTCTAGTGCTTCCACTTTAGCAACTAGAGAATCCAGGAATAGTGATCCAAAATATAGTATTGCTTTTATCAGAGACACTGACTGAGTCCAACTCTTAGGTTGTGTATGCAACATCTTTTTGTTGATTTCAACAGCTTCGTATTTGAGACCATAAACAATCATCTCATTTACTAGTTGTACAAATCTGTGAAGTTGTTGGGCAATAGATCCACCCTAAAGATGATGGAAAGTCTCATACTGGGTCCTCAATTTTTCCTTCTTGATTTCCCTAATCTCATCACTTCCTTCACACATTGTGTGAACAACTTTCCATAGTTCACTGGCTGTTTTGAAACTCTCAACCCGTGTTAAGATTTCAAATGGCAAGGTCATAGCTAAGATACTGTATGCTTTCATGTCTATTTTAACCTCTTTCAGTTCATCACCAGCTACGTTCTTCAAACTAACTAGTTTTTGTGTTTTATAATCTGAACCCAAGTTCACAGGGATATACGGTCCTTCTATTATGGAGGTCCATAAGTCTGGGTCCTAAAAAATAATCCAATTTCCAAACATTATTTTCCATTGTTTGAAATCAGCTTTATTTTTATGTCTCGGTGGTTTGAGACCACTGTTTGTTCCCGAAAATTCATCAGACATGTTTGTTCTAATTTTTAACTTAACGGTTTAAGTTATAATTAGTTTAAATATTTAGCTTGTTGCTAAATTTGATTTATCCTAAAGTCACTAGGTTTGTTTGTTAAATAATTAAATTTTAATTGCATTACTGAATAAAGGTAATTAATTTAATTCAATTTAACTGATTGTACAAGGGTTTTCACCTTGGTAACAGAATGGAATATTCTGTTAAAGAATATCACACCGTGACAATGTTGGTCAAAACCCTACTAAAAGTCAAAACCATTATGAAATAAAAGTTTACTCTTAGAAACTTTACTTTTTGGATCAAAAAGTAACTTTTGTTAAAGATTCAAAACAAGAATACTGTTCCTCTTTGAATTTTCCTGATAAACAACTTCAATAAACACAAAATGTGAATGTGATTATTGAATAAAACTAGGATTTTCTAGGGTTTGTTGGCGGCTAAAAGGTGATAGAACAATACCCGTGTATTGTTATATCAGAAACCCTTAGAGACCGATGTGGTTTCTATGATTTTGTGATGTTCTTTCGATTCATAAACAATGTATGAATGATTTTGAACGATTTGTTTGATGAAAATCAATAAAATAGTAATTGTTTACTGTTTTATCAAGAAAAACAGTAGAAATCGATGGATTTCTATGATTTTTCCGTGTATCTGTTTCAAAAACAGTGTGTGAATGATTTTAGAAGTTTTCAAATCACAAAAGCACAAAAATCCTTCTTCACAATGAACAAAAATAGTAGATTAACTTATGTTTTTGAACGTTTGTTGATTGTATGATGTAGAAGAAGAAGATGTGAAGATTTGAAGCTTAAAATGTGTGGTATGAAGCTAATGAACCACTGAAATCATGTTTGTTGATTGAGAGGATCGAAATCAATATTTGATTTAGCCAAGACTCTGATACCACCTGATGAAAACACGCTCTCTTGAACTTTTAGTCAAGCATATTTGAATGCAAACTTTTGAAAGAAAGATATTCAATATGAACAAGTAGTGTTTCTCTAAGGATCTTTTCTATTCTCTAACAAGTTCAACAAACATCAAACATGGTGCGGAAACCGATGGTTAATGTGTATGATTTCAGTGTATGAATGTGTGTTTGTCTGTGTATGTTTGAATGCACAAGAAAAACTGAAAATGCTTTTTTGATTGATAATCGTTCAAATGCTTACAAAGGATTAGGGTAGAGTGCTATTTATAGCCTATACACAAAGCTATGTACAATTACTAATCTACCCTTATGTAAATGATAATTACATAAACATAATCCTAAGTGTCTAAGTCATCCGCTGTGGGAATAAGTCATCCACTGTGGAGAAGTTTCTTCATCCACTGTGAGAACAGTCTTCATCCGCCGTGAAATTAGTCATCCGTTGTGAACAATCTGTTCATACAATGTGGTGACTTTGTTCATCTGCAGTGGAAGTTGTTCATCCGCTATGGTGACTTTGTTCATCCGCTGCAAAGTCGTTCATCCGCTGTGATGGAACACTTCATCCGCTGTGGAGATTACTCATCCGCTGTGAATGACGTGGCGAAAATTTCTTTATCTACAAATTTGAAAAAGAAAATTTTCATAGTTGTTAGTGATTATTATGAATGTTAATGATTTTAATGTGTTTCTAATGTATGAATAGTATGATGAAACACATTTGGTTGATTGTTTTGATAATGACAAGCATCATACTTTCTTTCATTAATTCTTAATGCTCTTTGTTAAGTCTAACATAGAATGGCATTGAGAAGCTTAGAATATGTTTAGATTATGTTTGGGACTGAAAAATATGCTAGAATGATGTAAGTTGATGGTCATGCGCCCAAACAGGGCCCATGCGCCTGGTAAATTGCCATAGAAATATCAAGTATAGGCTCATACGCCCAACGGTACCTCATGCGCCTAGATTTTCCTTAGAAATCCTAGGTGTAGGTTCATGTGCCTGAACAGTAGTTCATGCTCCTTAACTTTTGACTGAAATGACTAAGTGTACGGTGAAGGGCCAACTAGTGCCCATGCGCCCAAAAGGGCTCATGCACCTAAGTGTTAAAGTGGTTATGTGTAGGCTGATATGCCTACATAGTTGTGAAATGCCCAAATGAGGCTGATGCGCCCAAATAGTTCCCATGCACCCAACACTTAGAAAATTTTCTGAATTTTGAGGAAAACAGAATTTTAGGGATTGACCCTAGTTTGACTTGTGGGCTGCTTTGGAATATTTTAAGCATAAATATGCAAGAGTTTATGAATAGTATATGCATGATGTTATGATGAATGTATGATATGCATATGTGTATAAGTTGTTATCTTTTATTAGTTTTCAAAATGTATTTATATTGTAATATAATATACGTTGAGTGTTATGTTATTAGTTTATGTAGTATGATGAATATGTGAATAAACGTAAAGTATGAGGTAATGAAGAGAAAGATAACAAAGATGAAAAGTGAAATGTAATGAATGAAAGAAAAGGCTTGCAAGCAGAAAGAAAGAAGGATTACAACTCTTTATGAGTTGATAGCTCAACTGTGTGTTATAACGTGAGATTTTAACCCATGAGGGTTCACACACAGGGGTATCATTCTAGGTGACTGAACCCATAGTACGAAACGGGATCCTTGTCATTCGACCTCGGGCATTGTGCCAAGACATGATATGGCTTTGTGTCAGTTAGTAACGGGGCTTTGTGCCTAGAATGGTGGCTTTAGGCCACGGGCTTCGTGCCAACTAGTAAGGGAGCTTTGTGCTCGGAATGGCGGTTTCGGACCGCGATGGGGAAAAAGCCTGAAAGGATCTAGAATTCGTACGAGACGAGCGAGATGATAAAGTATGAAATGAAGAAAGTGATAAAGTACGAAATGAACGTTAACGAAACATAGTGATAAAGTACGAGAAGAACATTAACGAAAGATAAGGATAAAGTTCAAAACGAACGAACACATACGATAACTAATGAACATGTGTGATAGTAAAGGAAATGTTTTATGAAAAAGCGTATTTTTATGTATGAAACGTAAAAAGTATTTTGATACTTATAAAACAAGAACTCACTCTGCAGCGCTGACTTATATGCATTTTTAGTTAGCGGGTAAAAGTTGCTGAGGATGGCATGCAGGGAGGCTACTTGGCAGGGCAAGACTGGCATCCATTCACGCATGTTATTATTGTTGTTTTGTAATGCAATCAGTGAAAGTTTCTTTTCTAGTTGAACAGTGTTGTATTGCATAACCACAAAATTTAATAATAAAATGAATGGTTTTTGTTAGTGGCTTCAGCTGTGATATTTTATGAAATGTATAATAATATGTATGTTTAGTGCTATGAATGGCCAACTATGAGGTGCCTGGGAACGGGGCTTTACATAGTAAATAAAAACAAAACAAATAGATAAACACAAAAGTGTTTCAAAAACATGGGTTTCCTCCCGGAAGCGATCATGTGATTAATGAGACATTAACTTGGCTTGTCCCAAGATTCATGTAAATCTAGGGCAAGCGATGGTGCATATTAACAACCGGGTGGTATATGATACTTGAAACCCATTTGACTCATTTGCTTTAACGCATTTACCATAAATTCATAAGAAACCCAATAGTAAATGCAAATATAATTCATACGGTTTGTGCCACCAACACTTGTATTTTCTTAGACCAAACCTAAAAGACGTGATCATCCTAGTACTTGTTGAATTACAATGCTTGACTAGTCAATGTCATTCCTTCAAAGTTGCTTGGTCCATGAAGTAATTTGCTCCTTCTGGTTTTTTCTTTGATTCATGTGATGAATGATCATAATACTCAATCAAGGGCTGGCTATCTTTGGTGTAAAGATAAGGATTAGGTGTGACCATGGTCATATTTATGTTGGTGAACCTATTCATTTGCACGTGTTCTTCTCGATGTGGTTCTTCCTTGATTACCATAGTTGGCTTCCAAAAAATCAATGTTTCTTATTCATCAAGATCGCTAACTAGACCATCCTTTTCTCCCTTCTATAAAAGGTATGGTCACCAATTCATCTCCAAACTCATTCTCCTAAAATGAAACCGTATGGGTTGTGGTTTCTCTATTAGTGTGTCACATGAAACCATATTCGTCTCATCTAGGAGCCTGTTCTCCTATTGTTCATTTCTATATGATTTCTTGAAATCATAATCTTCATTGGTAAACATACGAAGATAAAGTAATTATGGCTAATCAAACTTGAGTATGCTTTTGACTGGGTTAGAATCAATGAGGATCGAATCTATCTGATGATTTCAATGAAGATCAGCAGTGGAAATACAAATATCAAAGATCAAACACTCAGAAATACTCATAATGATTTAATTTATTGAATCCTGTGTGTACAAATAAATGTGTGTGAGTTTATCCAAAAGTGTCTATTGTAGTTTAAGAGTTACAAAAGGGGTAAAAACCTTATCTATTTATAGGTTAGATACTATGGCCTATACAATGACCTAAATACCCTGACATACAATCGAGGAATACCAAGTACAAACTACAACATAACAGTATCCGCAAAAGTGGTTCTTCACCTGCATTTGTATGTTATACATCCATATTTGATTTTGTGGGTGTACAAGTCTTGTTTGCATTCTTTAGTTAGGTTGCTTCACCAGCATTTGTTCTTTGTGGGTGGACAAATGCTCATCCGTATCTATCTTTGTTCACCCACAAAAACTAATGCGACTAAATAAGCACTTAGCCGATTTCATCATCCTCACTTGTTTTTTCTTCATTCGCATAAGTCTACCTCCATAATTCAACACATGATTTCCAACAAGAATACAATTCATCACTACTTGAATTGGCATGCATGATCTTTTTAGGGTCCAGCAATGCTCCCCTTAAGGATTATGCAACTTAATTACTTCAAGTGTGTTTTGATGAAGGAATATGTGAAGATTTTGGTGTATATTCAGCTGATGCTTGTGGTTGTTATGATGTGGATGCTTGGACTATTATGGAAGTTAAAGCTGATGAGTGATGATTGTAGTTGGTGGTGTTGTTGTTGTGGTGGTGGTGTGTGTTGTTGGTGTTGTTGTTAATGTTGTTTTTTTGATGTCGTTGCTTTTGTTGTTATTGGTTACACTAGAACTAAGGAAGAAATCTCTTTGGGATGGTAGGTGTGATACTTTAGATTGATGGGGTCCATAAAAAAGTTGACCTTGACTTTGAATTCTCTTGCCTCCCTTATACTTCTTTTATCAAGCACATGGATAGTCATCTCTCTCATCCATTGGTAGTTGCTTTAATGACTGAGGATCATAGATAGCTATGGTTGATAAACCATCTTTATGAATAACAAGTTCTCCTGCAGTATTGACTTCTAGATTGACCATATAGGCAAAGTTGAGATGCACTATTTTCCTTCTCTTCACCTCCCTTTTTTGCGAATCATGTCATAAGAAATCTTCAACATCCTTATGCACTTAAGGAAAAACATCAAATCATTCTCTTCCAGCTTGTTGATAGAATATCGATGTGCCTAGTGAACATACAATGAATATATGATTCATCTAGCATCTTCACTTCATTGGCACTTAACAGTGTGATTTCAGGCCCTGTATACCCTTCCCAACCACTTACAATGACCAACTCGTAAGTCTCTTCATCATACTTTACATTTGAGATTGGCATTAATTGGTGTGTACCAACAACTCTTTCTCATGTTAAATATTCAGTTGGCTTTACACTTTCCTTTAGGACTACCAACTCCTCTATTGTCTTCTTTCTTTTTGGCTAGTCAAAGGGGTTTCTAGAAGATCTGTCCTTTCTTATACATATATGTTTCAGGCCTTCAAGTTGTTTGTTCTTTTGAACATCTTCAAGATATCCTATAATTGATAACTTCTTGACATAGCAACATGGTTAAAACTCTAATTCAGCAAGCTCCGTCACATCATAAATCTTCAGGGAATTTACAAGTTAAGTATATTCTATGAAGACCTAAACAAAACCTGAGATCCTTTTTACCATAGACATGATCTTATCATAATCATACTTCTTGGCAACGACCTTAACATCTAGTTTGTCTTCTGGAGCTGAAACACCTTGGAGCATTTCAGAAGTGATTAATCCCCCTTGTACTTGTATTTGGGATGTTTGTTCAAATTACTTTGAATGTTTGCCCAATAGAGGTGCCAGGGTGTCATGATCTTCATTAGAGACTTGGACTTGCTATGCTGATCTCCCTAGTTTTGGCTTTCATAGGATGATGTCTTCTTAAACTGCCCTCATTTTCTCTTTCAAGTAATTGATGATGGTTGGCATAAAGGATCTCAGAGAATTCATTTCATTTAGGTCTAGAAAATTGGGCGGGTCGGGTCGGGTCGGGTGTCGGGTCAGGTCGGGTGTCAGGTCAGGACGTGTTCAGGTCAATACGGGCCCAGGTCTGAATGCGTTCGGGATAGAAATAGGTCAGGATGGGTTCATGTTAGAATAGGTTAGTGTCAAAATGGGTTCGGGTCAGGATGGGTCGGGTCAGCCGGGTCAATTTAGAAAATTACAAAATTCACATTTTATTAGTTCACAAGTTTCTCCAAACACCCCTAATTCACCCATCAAAAACCTAACGATACAACAAACTTCGTTTAATAAATATATTAAACAAATAAAACCAACTAATTTTATAAATTAAGTGTCACAGGTAGTTTAATCAAACTTACAAATGGTGTATTGATTGTCGAATTGGAGCCGGATGCTTGTTCTTGTGATGGGGATTGAACGATACCACATGGAAACAAAATGTAGAATTGAAACGAGATGGAGCCTATTCTTGAGATGGATTGAACTATGCTTGTTCTTACGATAGAGATGGTGATTGAACCTGTTCTTGAGATTCATACGATGATACGGCTGATACGAATCACTTCAAACGGTGCAATTGTTCTTGTGATGTCGGTAGCAGTGATACTGATGGATGATGGCGAATTGGCGATGAAGAGATTATCCGACTCGAAATCTTGAAGATGGTAGTGAGGTGGTTATTGTTAAAATCTTAAAACTACCAATTTGTAGAAATCATTAGCCTATTTGGACCCAGTGAACTACTAAGATGAAAACATTTCAGCCTATTCTGACCCGTTGGTTAAGAAGGAGGAGTCCAAATCAACCTAACCTTTTAATAAGATGACCCATAACAACCCATTTTCTTATCTTCGGGTCAGGATTGCCAGGCCTAGTTTCATTGTTCCTTATTTTCTCTTACTATAACCATTTCTAGCAAGGAAGTCCTTATTTTCCTATCACTCATGGTATGGGGATCAGGATTTTGATAATGAACTAGTGGTTGTCTTTGAGGAGTAGGTGTTGCTGTAAAGGAGGGAGTTGCTTTAAGTTTGCCTTTATTTGTGTATTGTGTTTTATTCAACTCATACTTAGTCTCAATGGAGGGATCTAACAATCTTTCCACCTTCTTTATTTCCTCAGAACTAGAATCTGATGTCACGCTGAAGACTTGATCAGTATCATATCCTTGATGAATTAGAATCATCGCTTTCACCATGAATTCATCAGTCTGGGCTTTCTCCACCATTATTTCAATAGTTGATTCTTTTATTGGTAAGCTTTGTTGAAATTCAGGCTCGTCCATCACTCTTTCTTCAAGATTGTATCCACCTTCAATCTCTCCTTCTTCAAGATTGATCAATTGTTGTTCAATGGATAGTTACTCAATTGCTTGTATGTGTTCTTCCATGAACTGAGCAACAACAGTCGTACTTAACCTATCATCTCTTTTCATTGTTTTAGGCTCAAGAACATCCTCTTCAACCATAGGCTTCTTTCCTTTTGCCTTCTCTGTCTGATACTTTCTTGTTATTATGTATGTCGACATTTCAAAGGAACCAGACTTAGTCACTACAATTGGTGAGTAGTCTCGGACACTACTCTTTCTTCTTCTACTACTGATTTTGTTATGAATTCCTCAGACAACCTCCTAATGACTTCCTTTTGCTCCTTAGTTAGAATTATAACGGGAATCAGTTGCATTTGGAGCTTTTTCTCAAAGATAATGGGTTGTTGAGGGATAAAAACAAAAGGCTTTGTATGTGCACTTGCTTCTCTAATGATCTTCGATATGTCTTTATCAATAAATAAATCGACAAAAGACTATGCATAGTGTTCTTCAATCAATGAGCTCTTGAAAGCTTCCTTTTTAGTATGACTAAGAGTTGTGTATAAACATAATGACATTATTTTGTAGGTAAACATTGACATGGTTTCCTTTAACCCATTTATTAATTTTTTAAGCTATGACTCATCAAAAGATGGACTGAATTAAGGTTAAGGATATATGTGTTATTCTTCCTGGTGTTTTCAAGACAACCCATTCTTAATGGATTCTAAACCCTGGTTTCTGAATGTAGCATAGGTGTCAGTGAAATGGGTAGAACATTCCTTTTCACCTATATATGAAATTCTCAGCAGGTTGAACTTTAGATGTTCACAATAGTTGACTTTCTCGAAGGTGAGTTGGGCATTTGTCACTTTCCTTAACTATAAACGCTTCCTCCTTGAGAATCTCCTCCAAAATCCATCGTGGTTCCTTTGTTTGTGCTTGAAATCATGAAGGAGTGGACTGTCTCCTATCATCTATGTGGAACACCCACTGTCCACATACTAGATGTTGTTGGACCTTTTGGATGACCCTGCATGCACAAATAAATTAGTTAGATTACGGAACCCAAGAGAAGATGGTTTTGGGTTTTCCATTTCTATCAATAACTATAATATTTTGATAGGATCCTCTTGTTGTTGTCTATAAGGAATACTCTTAGAGGCTGATACAACCAAAGAACAAACAAAGAGCTCTCAGCATGCACACGTAAAGTATGAGGAAAGTACTTTGGGAGATTTCATATTTCTCGATGAATTATGCTATGTATCAAATCTTCCAAATCCAAAAGACCAATTCTTCCAAAACCAAAGACTGATTTCTTACGAAGACAGAGAAAGTATATCTTCTCTGACATACTTTTGACAAAATCTAAAGCACTTTTCTGTTGCCATCTCTTGTGACACGCCAACTAGCATGAGTTGGTGAAATGTCCATACTTTTGTCAACTGTAGATTAAGGTATTGAGTCTATAACTTTCCCACTATACACTTTTACGTTATTTATAATAGACAAGGATATGAGCTATGGCATGTCATTGTCACTAGTCAAAAAGCAAATCTGCCTTTTGACTCTACATTGATCTTGTTATCTAGATTAGTGTTTCCAGTTGGCCTTCAAAGTATGACCGGTTGTAGGATGTAGTATAAATTTTCTCAAGTACTTGTATTCTTTCATGTATGCTTTGTAACACATGTAAGAACTTGAGAGCAATATACATCAATCATGAAAAACCACATTTGAGTGTTCTTGTTCTTATTCTTTTACTAGTGTTCATTGTTTCATCCTAACCGGTTCCCTATTTGATCTTCTAAGTGTTGTAACTCTCTGCACCTTTTGAAACTATTTCATTGACCCCTTACTAGTCCTGCAATTGGTATGAGAGCTTTTTAGGCTCTTGATTGTTAGATCTCACCATCTTAGATCTCTTCAGTTTCACAAAACACTTCTTAACTCAAATGACAGCTACCACAAAGACGGTTATGGAAACTGGTGCCATGACTAAGTCTCCACTGATCACTCCTGATGATTTTGATACCTGGTGCCAACGTATCAAAGGATTCATCAAGTCTCAAGACAGCAAGATATGGAGATCTATTATTGAAGGGCCTCACATCCTAAGTACCTCTTTGGCCACTACTGGAGGTAGGATGATACCATAAGAAATTGCTGATTATTCTAAAACAGATTGAAAGAAAATTGATGTAGATCAGAAAGCCGTGACCACTCTCCAAACTGCTCTTCCAAACTCTATCTCAGAGGCTTCAAGAAGTGCAAGACTACTAAGCAGCTTTGGGATGTAGTTAAGCTTATGTATGAGAATTTCACCTACAAGACAGGTGAAACTATGACTCAACAATACTTTAGGTATGTTGAGATTGTGGATACTCTAACGGATGTTAAAGTCAAACTTGAGAACAAGGACATTGTGAGGAAGTTTATGTTCTCTGTTCCCAGATTATGGACTCAGTATTGTGTGGCCACTAAGAGGACTGAAAATCTCACTACCCTAACTCTCATAGAGCTGTATGGTATCCTTAGTGGATACAAGATGGAGTTGAACATGCAAAATCCATCAAGCAGCTCTTCTAACAATCAGCAGAGTTCAGCCTTTTATGTGGCTGAAAGGGATAGTAGAGAACCACAACATTATCTTATTTGTTACCCTGATAACTCATAAAAGGGTGCTTTCATCACCTTCCCTAAGACACCAAGGGAGAGTTACATCTAAGGAAGCCCATTCCAATACAAGCTATGCTCAAGCCTTTCTTTCTACCGATGAAAGTTATGGCAACTTTATCTTCACACTTGAAGACTTGGATTGTATCCATCCAGATGATCTTGAGTATATGGAGATAGTCCAACAAACGGATCTTCTCACTCATAGATCCAAAAAGTTCTATAAGAAAACATGAAGAATTTTCCAGCAATATCTCTAGTGGAAGGTTTGGACTGGATAAAAGCAAAGTGAAGTTTACAACTGTAACCAAATGGGACACTTTGCTAAAGAGTGTCAGGCACAACCCAGACTAAACAACACTGAGGGTACTCTAAGACTTGAGAAGCCAAGCTAACCAACATAACATGTTGCTATTGATGCTGAAGAGAGGAGGTTTTGATTGGAGTTTGCAGGTAGAAGATGTTTCTCCCAACCAAGCACTAATGGTTGACCATGAAGAAGCCAAGGTATTAGAACATCTTTGTACCCGTGAATGCATTAGTAAGTAAATATGTAAAGGTCATATAACCTGGAAGTAAGATCTAATATAAAGTCCTTGAATATTTTAAAAGCTGACCTTAAAAGAGCTAAAATGATTATAAACATGAATAGAAGATTTAGAGAAAACCATTTCTACTCTTAAGCATGAGCATACAAATTACAGGACTCAAATAAAAGATCTCATTACCAAGTTAACTGAATGCTAGGCTGAGCTTGTGATTCGTAAAGCTAGGAAAAAATGTTTTTTGAAGAGGAAACCTTGAAGAACCTCATATCTTCATCCATTCATGCAAAGATTTTTTTATAAGAACAGGTAAGGATTGGGTTCAAGTGAGATAGCTCCTCCACACATATTGTTAACTTTAAGACCAAGGCGTGGAACTCACCAAGATGAGCTACCCTCTATAGACCCCATTCAAGAATATGATGAAGATGAAGATAAAGATAAGATAGTGAAGGATGGATCTCGAGTGAGCGAAGAGGATCATCTTAAGAAGGGTCACTCTCTTAAGGAGAGAAGAGAACCAAGGATGACCATGTTTGCAAAGAGAAGTTGATCAGGGTAGCCAAAAGAAAGCCCAAGAGATGTAGACCACCTTCAACTCCAAGGAAAAAAAGTATTCTACTCTGCTGGATTTGAAATGGAGAACACTAAAGATTTAACCATGGAATCTAGTACCAGGAGTCATAGTTCATGTCCAAATCATCCTTGTCAAGAGGGGAAGGCTTATCAAATATGCACCACTGATGCACAGGTTGAACTATCTAGTTCCAAGAGAAAGCCTCACCCCAAGAAGCTTTTTGCATCATCTATGAAGATGAAGATGAAAGTGGAAAGTGATCAAGCTCAACCTTCTACTCAGAATAAGACTCTTAGAAGAAAGCAAACTGAATGCATCATGTGTGGTAGCGCTTCTCATTTTGTGATTACATCTACAATCCTAAAAGAACGATCACATGATCAAGAAGAAAACTTCTGAGAAAAAGAAGAAGAACATAGCTTTAGAAGGAAGATCTCTTCCTTCTGGAAGCTCCAAGGTGAAGATAAGATAAGTGAAAACTTACCTTCGGGAGAAAAGTTGGTCTCGAATGCTTCCGAAATACTGAAGTCTACTATAGTGGATGCAAAATCTTTTAAAGGATCAGTATCCAAATCTTCCAAAGTTAGCAAACCTCTAAAGTTATCAAAACTTCCAAAGTATTAAAGGTCAAGTCTAGTCTTCCAAAGATGATGTGGAAGATAAAGGAAGGCCATGCGACTGAAAGTTCTTCATCAACTACAGCAAATAATCCTTAGAGTTTAGATATAGGATCAATTACTGTTGCATTATCTTTAGTTCACTTTGACAAGCTCAAGACCAACAAGGCTTGGTTTTCAAAATTTAACTAACCACCTCTTTTTGTGCCTGAACAACTAAAGACCAAAGAAAATATATGGATCATTGATAGTGGTTGTTCCAGACACATGATAGGCAATAGCTCTCTACATTAAAACTTTGAATAATTAATGGAGGGCCAATTGCTTTGGCGGAGATTCAGGTGGTTACATCACTGGAAGGAGCAGAGTAAAAAATAGTAAGCTCAGCATAGAGAAGGTAAACTTTATCAAGGAGCTTGGATATAATCTTTTGAGTGTATCATTGTGATCAGAGACATAACATGCTCTTTACTGAGCATAACTGCATTGTTCATAAGCCCGGGGTGGTCATTCCTCAACAGTATATCTAGCTTAGAGCCCACAAGAAAAGAAACATGAACTAGATGGATTTGCAAGAAAAATCCTCTTCAGGAGAAGTTTCTTGCTTTCTATCTAAAGCCAATGGTGATGATCTTTCCTCTAGCATAAAAGAATACACCATGTAAACTTTAAAAACATGAATAAATTAATTCAGAATGATTTGGTAACAGGAAGATCAAAGAAAGAGTTTACAAGTGATGACCATTGTGTTGCATACCTGAAGGGGAAGCAACACAAAGTGTCTTACAAGCCAAAGAAAAGAAAATCCATCACTACACACCTACACTTATTACATATGAATCTCTTTGGCCCCACTAGTGTAATGAGTGTAGGAAGAACCTCTTATTGTTTGGTGATCACAGATTATTTCAGAAGATACACTTGGGTCTTCTTTCTTAGAACTAAGGATAAGACCCTGATATCTTCAAGAAATTCATGAATCAATATGATCACAAGGTCAAGATCATAAGATGTGATCAAGGAACTAAATTCAAGAACAAATCCTTAATGCATTTTGTGATGGGAAATGTATTACAAGACAATATAGTGCTCTCAGGATTCCTTAGCAAACGATATTGAGGACACTTATTTAAGCTGCAAGAACCATGTTATCTGACTTTAAACTACCCATATCCTTCTAGGCAGAGGCAGTTAACACTGCCAAGTATATGTAGAATTGAGTTTTAGTTGTTAAGACTAATGGTAAGACTCCTTATGAGCTGTGGCACAAAAGGAGACCTTTTATTAGTTTCCTGAGATGATTTGGATGTCCTTGCACCATCTCGAATACCAAAGATTAGATAGCCAAGTTTGCTGAAATCAGATGATGGACACTTTATTGGATAGTCTTCCCAAGCTAAGGCTTATAAAGTATACAACATAGAACTAGAGTAGTTGAGGAGTTAGCCAATGTGTCTTTCAATGATCACATGCCTAGTTCGAAAGGTTCTGGTCCTAATTGGCTATTTGATATTGATTTAGTTACAAACTATTTTAAAAAAATCATATGAATATGTTTAAGGATCTACAGGTAGCTTATCAGCAGGAATTCTGATCCACGATTTGAGCTAAGAAGACCACGTCAGAAAATTAGCTCCAGTATAAAAATGTGTAGTTGGAAACCTGTCAGCATAACAATGACCAACTCTTCAGCTGACACATCTTGGGTGCGTATAAACTGTAGCACAGAGGCACATAACTCAAATAAAGGAGTTTCCTATGTAGGAGGAAATGGTAGTGGTAATAGTGATCAGGAATTTCTTGGTGCTGATAACCACTCCATGGAAGACAACGTCAATGATGTCATAAACTCATTAGATCAAGTTTCTTTTGATAAGTGTGCTGATGTGGTGAGCGATACTCAGTCACTAGATCTGAATTTCACCAACTTGATTTTATCCAATCAACTTGTTGTGATTCCTCAACTGAGAATCCACAAGTCCCGTCCCACCATAAACATCATTGGAGATGTTAAGAAAGGGATAAGAACAAGAGGAGAAACTCCTGAGAAAAATGTTTGTCACCACTCTTGTTTCTTGTCCCAAATTAAGCCTAAGAAAATTGATGAGGCTCTGAAGGATGAACATTGGGTTAACGCAATGTAGGAGGAGCTGCTTTAATTCAAAAGGTAAATGGTTTGGAAATTATGTCCTCTTCATCAAGGGAAGACCACAATAGGTACCACGTGGGTTTGAAGAAACAAGAAAGATGATAGAGGACTTCTCATCGAGAACAAGGCAAGGCTAGTTGTTCAAGGGTACACACAAGAAGAAAGGATTGACTAGCATGATTTTTTGCTTCTGTAACAAGAATTAAAGCTCTTAGGATATTCCTTGCTTTTGCTGTATCCAAGGATTTCAAGGTCTACCAACTTGATGTCAAATGTGCCTTCTTATATGGGGTAATTGATGAGGAAGTGTATGTCAAACAACCACATGGCTTTAAAGACCAAAACCATCCTGATTATGTCTATAAGATTTACAAAGCTCTCTATGGGTTGCATCAAGCTCCAAGAAAGTGGTATGAGACACTATCTCGGTACCTTGTTAGCATGGCTAGAAGAGAGGTACTATTAAGGAAACACTCTTCATTAAAGGAATAGGGAATGACTTGATGTTGGTTCAAGTTTATAAAGATGATATCATCTTTGGTTCAACTAATTCAAGGCTCTACAAAGAGTTTGAGAAGCTGATTAAGAATAGATTTGAAATGAGTGCCATGGGGGAACTCAATTTTTCTAGGAATTCAAGTGAAGCAGGTTGACAATGAATCTTCATAAATCAGTCAAAGTATGTACCAGACATACTTACAAGATTTCATCTGACTGAGTGTAAGGTTGCTAAGACACCCATCGGTAGAAACCAATGTCTTTGACCTGACCTTGAGGGGAGTGTGTTAGTGAACATCTCTAAAGGGCTATGATTGGGTCTCTTATGTACCTCACAGCCAGCAAGCCTGATATCATGTTTACTACATGTATTTATGCAAGGTATCAAGCCAACCCCAAGATGTATACATGGTTGTTGTCAAGAGAATATTCAGATATCTCAAAGGTGCTCCTAAATTGGGCCTTGGTATTCAAACAATTCTTACTTTAATCTGTATGCTTATATAAATAGTGACTATGGTGACTATCACATGACTGCAAAGTCTACATCTGGGGGATGTCAATTCCTTGGTGGAAGGATAGTCTCATGGAAACGCAAGAAACAATCATGTGTGCCTGCATTAACTGCTGAAGGTTAATACAATGTTGTTGCAAGCTGCTATGCTCAAGTGCTTTAGATTCATAATCAAATGTTGGACTATGGATTCAACTTCAAGGAAACTCCCATCCATATAGACAACATTGTTATTTCTATACAAAGAATCTTGTACAGCACTCAAAGACAACACATAAACATCAGGTATCATTTGATTAGAGATAATTATGAAAAGGATTGATAAAACTAGTCAAAGTTAACACAAATGAACAATATGATGATCTGTTTAGAAAAGCTTTTGATGAGCAAAGATTTATGTATCTTGTATCAGCTATAAGGATGATTAACTTTGAGTATATTTTCTTAAACTAAACTCGCGATTATTTTTAAATATGTGTGTCTTAAGTTGTCTAAAATGATATCTCTTAGGATTTTGAAAAATTCAGATATTTTTCTCTTAGAAGACATTAAGTTGTTTTCGGATGAACATTATGTCTTTAAATCTAATAACTACTTACTAAGACATTTACCTTGGAATAAATTTTGATATATCTTTCGAAGCTTAATATGCTTCTAAGTACTTATTGTATTGAGGACAATTTCTTCCGAAAGCAACTAAGTTTCAGAAGCTTTATTCACTCTTGAAAAAACCGTAAGTTAATATCTTCCGAAACCAAATATATCTCGGGAGCAAAAACTCTTAAATATTTTTCTTCCGAAGAAATTTTTAACAAGCTAAAGAATATTTTCCCGAAGTCAATTGGCTTCAAAAGTTTTCTCAAAACTTCCGAAACAAATTACCTTCGAAAGATTTTAGATTTCCAAGAAAACTACCTTTTTGGTCACTTTTTTAGAAGTGGACCGACATTCAGATTTCAAAGTTTATTCTTTTGTGTTAACTTCGTCTCAAATCTAGTTCATATATATATACCTTTAAAGGTTCCCTCTCTTTCACTTTCTTCTTCTTCATCTGCAAAGTTCATAACCAAATTCACCCACAAACCTCCCTTGTTCTTACCTTTCTTCACTTTAAAGCTACTCTAAAATGGCCAACCCTGATCCCTAAAACCAACCCCGATTTTCCATGAAGCTACATAGGAAACACAACCAAGTTGCTCTGTTAAAAATGAGAAAGATCTAGGTTTCTCCTATGTTTGTCGTTCTTTTCTTAGCTCTCTCAAACTACCCTCACTGCCCTTACAATAGACCCTCCACTTTATAAAGATCAACTCCTGGAGTTCTGTAGGACCTGGCAAGAGGTCAACATGGATGGCAAGAAGGCGGTGTCCTGCCAAAGTGCGGGGAAGGATAATTTTCATCACTCCAGCCACCATAAACTCTCATCTAAGGCTGTATGAAGAAGGAGAATTGTCCTTCCCAACATCTGCTTTGAACACTTATTCCAATAGATAGGCTATGAAGGGGACTATTTAGTAAGAACCTTTAAGAAGGGAAAGGTTTCCTCCTAGTAGAAGCATCTCCTTTATGTGGTCATCCATTCTCTGTCAAACAAGCATGGAGGTTAGGACCAGGGGTCAAGTTCAGGTACTCTCAATTTATTTATACAAATTTGCTTGCAATTTGAACTTATTAGAGTATTACATTTTTCCTAGATACGTCCAACACATTGTTAACTGTGAATTGGGCTCACAGTTAAGCGAAACTAGTGACAATCTAATTTAGGACAGATAAAGTTTGGCATCTTTAAGATAATAAGAAGTCCATTGTGGCTTCTCAGGGATAGAAACAAACTGGTCCTAAAAATGTTAGAGCTCATTGCTTAAGGTGACAACTTTGTAACACAAGCCCATATTGAACCACACCTTCTACATCTACACCACCCCCACACAGCAACAATCACCCTCACCTACTCTAGAAGATCCAAACGAACCCCTGCACAAACTGCTCAGGATGTGAAGGCCCCCATACACTCACCCATGCAGGAGAAGTGGACACTAGAGCTCCCACTTCTCCTAAGGAGCATACCACTCGTATCATTTCTTTGATTAGTGTTTTGAGGTTCCTCATGCTCAGCCTGATAAGCTCATTACCTGATCCTTAAGCCTTCCTTTGAGTCTTAAAACTCTAGTGATCAACCTTTAGAGAAAACTACCATCCCTAGCCTTTAGATCTCAACCACCATCCCAAACCTTAAATTTTATGATGATGAAGATATGGGCTTTATGAGTATCATGAATCTCTCTTCTTTACACTTTCCTAAAGAGGATGAGTGCTCCTATATCACCCATATCCAGCCCACATCAGTCCACCCAAACTGAGTTGACCTCCTTCATCTGTTCAGGAAGTCCATATGGAAGAGGCTCTCACTTCTGAAAGTGATTACATCATTAAGACCTCAACCATCACAACCTAGCCCATTGACACTTCTCATGAAGCTGTCATGATGCAGGAAATTCTAGCAACCAAGAACTCCATGCTGGTGATGTGAAATAAGGCTTTGGTCCTATTCTCTCATCCCCCTATATTCTTTCGATGAAGATGAGGTAGTCTCTAACTAAGGTGCAAAATCTGTCAAGAACATCACCTATTTAGTTTCAAGGTGAGTCACCTAGAATTTTAGATGGTTATGTCAAAGAAGGATCAAAGACCAGCAAGTTGAGATCACCGATCTCAAGGACAATTAGCTGAGAGACCCCTCAGGAGAATTCAACCAGGCCCATAAGAACCTGTGATGTGATAGACATAACCCTTAGCTCCTATGTGCAATAGTTTGATGCTACCAGAAAGGTGGAGAAAGTCCTACATGCAATCACAGAAGCTGGGAGTTCCTCCCAGAGTATGGAATGGAGGACTCACTACCCTCACTTGTAGTTGTCCATACTCAACAACTAGTCCATATTAATATGGACCCACTCATTCAAAGCTTGTTTGATAAGGGTGTACCAAGGGCAATGCCTACTCTATCTCACCCTACTGAAAATCCAATACTGGGATGGAGGTACTATGCTGAAAGAAGAGCCCTTGTAATCTCTAGGTCTCAGGGACAACATGAAATTTTCAATTTCTACAACCTGAGATACTATGAGAGCCCCTACTTAGTTGATCTTCAACTTACCAACCCTAGTCAATGCAGGCAAACTATAAGGTTAGCATATAGGATTCAAGATAGGGTGCTTAAAAAGTTCTAGAGGAGAACTAAGATATATAGATAGAGGCTAGCAGATAAGACTTGAAATATTCAATTTCTACAACCTGAGATTCTATGAAAGCACCTTCTTAGTTGACTTTTCACTTACCAACCCAGGTCAAACAAGGAAGCTACAAGGTTAGCTTGTAGGATTTAAGACAGGATGGTTGAGGAGTTCAAGAAGAGAACTAAGGTATATAAAAGAGGCAAGCATTTAAGACTACTGGTCAACTGGATGTTGAGATTTTTGATGCGGAAACCATGGCTAAAGGCCCAGTGGTTGAGCTGTGAACCATGAGATAGGAACTGCTTCAGCATCCATTACCCTTAATAAGGCACTAGCTGGTGTAGGTGTCTTACAGCCTCTCTCTAGCCAAAGCTCAAGTGCAACACCAAGTAACGTAGGCCAAAGCTCTCTCAATCTGAGTCACACAGGCCTGTGAGTGACAAAGGGAAGAGGAAAATGGCCTCTAATGAGATTGAGGAGGAGGACAAAGAGAGGAAGAGAAAGATAAGGGAGAGAGTTCGAGTGAGACCCTAGCTTCATGGAAGCTGCAATCAGCGTTGTCCCTGGGCCAAGTACTCAATATGATGAGTTAAGGGCAGCCAGATTGAACAATCGGGAGACAAGGAACTACAATATGTATGAACTCATCTCTCTTCCCTTAGAAGAACCGAATGAACTAGCAGACAATGAGTTGCAAAGGAGAGAAAGGAGGCGGAGGATGTAGAATTGCTCTTTAAAATAAAGGAGAAAAGGAGAAGGAAAAGACTCTACAAGCTCCTACGCTCTCCCCAGTTCAGGATATCCCTAAGAAAGAGGTTGTGGCTACTAAGAAACAAACTCAGGTAAGTAGAGAACAAGATACACAAAACATGATAACCTATTTGAGTGCCACAGGTCTCGATCAGGAAGCATAACTTCTTCCATTATCATATAAATAATTGAGTTTGAATACCTTAAGCAGCTTGAGCAACAAGTGCTAAAAGAGCAAAAACTTGCTAAGAGGAAGACGAGGGATGAGGATGCGAAGCCAAGAGCCACCATCAGAGCAAATCCAAAGAAGTCTCCTGATAGACAAAAGATGGTGAGCTTCTTAAAGCTGTATGGATTCTTTGGAAGAAGACTTGGTCTAATGTCTCTATCCACCATGGATGAGCATATAAGAGTGATCAAGAAGAAGATCAAAAGGGGCGAGTTGGTTGACTTGCATTCTCTGCCAAGTAAGGCAGCACCTAAAGCTGAGCTCAAGGTTGAACACCAAGAGACAACACAACCTAGACCTAGTGCTGCATCATAGCCCGCTTCATCTTCTAATCCATAGTAGGATCCTGATGTTTCTCCTTTTGAACCTGTGAAGGAAAAGGATCTAACTGAGGAAGACAAATAAGAACAATCTGGTACCACAAGATAGTCTCCTTAGTTAAAATATAGAGACAGAATAAGGATAACCATTAGAAAGGACAAGAAGAAAAGAAGAAGAAGAAGTCTAAGACATCAACCTCTTCACCGTCAGAACATCTTAAGGGTGCTCAAGAATAGGCTACTCAACAAAGTCCACTTATAGTAGAGCCTCTTACTACTAAGAGACCTATCTTGTCTTGAGTATTTTCTACTAACCTAGAAAGATGGTATGTCACTAAAGATCAAGGATTTCAAGACATGTACTATTGGCAAAATATTATAGATCTCCCTCTGCATGATCTCTATGACATGAGGAGATACTTTAAGAGTTTGAGCAATCCTGACCAACTAATGATGAAAGGAATGTCTTGATTCTGATGAGGACTATCAACAGATAAAGATCAACACTCAAAGGTCTATTTAGTATTGGTAGTATCAGCCTAGA